>OMNM01033280.1:4620-15725 GCA_900302745.1 Parablennius parvicornis
TGTCCACCAAAGCACACACGCACACACACACACACACACACACACACACACACACACCGTTTATGAGTCTGGTCCAAGGATGACCGTTGCACAGGGTGCAATTATCCTGCACTGACACAAAAGCCCCAACATTCAGCCATTGTCAACACTGACCTTTGCGGTAAAGCGAACTCAGAGCCGTGCTGAGGCCCCGCCCACCAGGGGAGAGAAACCAGACCTGATCAAACCAGAAGATGCCAGAACACCCGATCACGGCCGACCACAGCCATTCTCGTCACATGACCGGGGTCAACAGGAAGATTCAGAGTGGGAGGAATAACACAAGCCTCGGCAGGTTTAGGACAACAGCGAGCAAAGTTTCTCCTCATATTCCCACTCTTATTTTATTTGCCATTCATCAAAGTGCCAGAAGCAGAGGTTGTCAGGCAGGTAAACCTCAGGTGTGCCTACTCAGCGACTTGGTGACAGCCAATCTCAAAAGTTGCCAGTGCTGATACAGAAAACCGTGAACCCCCCCTGCCCCAGGGGATGGAAGCAAGGAAGTGAGTCTGGGCTCGGACGCCTCTCTGTGGAGTAATTCAGCTTGCTGCGAGAGGTGTGATGGAGCTCAGAGGTGGGTGAGGGGTTCCACATGGCAGACAGAGGCAGGAAGCCCTCGCTGAAGGAGAGAGGGTCAGCAAGTCTGCATAACGGTTTCTGAAAGAGAAAGAAAAGTTTAACTGAAACACAGAGACCCTTGCTTGTAATCCTCCTGTGGTTTCCTTCCTCAGTTCCACAGCCCCAAACCCCCACACAGACAGCCCCCCTCTTTTTTTAATGCTGCCCTCTAAACCCTCAACCAAAACCTCCTCCTCCCCTCCTCTTTCTTTCTTTCTATTTTTCTTTCTTTCTTTTTTTATTTTATTTTGCGGTATAGAAAAATATGATGCCTATTCGGGTCTGACTGGGGCCCTGGCTCTGCTCCATGGGAGGAGATGTGGTTTCTCCAGCTGCAGCGAATCCTGCAGTGAAGGTCTGTGCATGAAGCCACGCTTAATTTGCGTGGTCGAGGCCTCGCTTCGCCCCCGCCGCCCCTTTACTCCACCAGGTCGCTCATTACTGTATCTTTCCATCATCTATTTACTTTCATTTCTCAATTCCTCTCCTCAACAAACACACCTTGATAACCACAGGCTGTATAATGCTTCTGGATATTATATTTGAAGAAACAGTGGTTATATAATAGACGGATATATTGCTGGTGATAACTCAAATGTATTCAAAAGTACAGGAAGCAGGGAAAGCTTAACTTGCAATGCACAATTGAGAAAAGGTGGAAGAGCTAAACTAATGCTTTAAGATGGCATATAATGTTTGGAAAGCTAAATGAATGCTTTACAATTGCACTATACAATACTATGAGAGGCAACAAAAGCGAAAGGAGCACGATACAACAATCACAAATCAATCTGTCTTTCTAAACTTGAAAAACTAAAGTCTTGTTACCTGTACGAAAAACCATATTAGTTTTGGCCCCGTTTCCAAGTGAAAACAGAAAATATTTGTTGTATTTTGGATGTCCTTTTACACAACAACGGTGATTGGAGACACTGAAAAGGCAACCTTTTGAAAACAGTTCCCAAAATGGAACTTTTCAAAAATGCTCCGACTTGGTCGCCACTTATGTGGAAGACGCAACTTTTCTGAAATGCTACTAAGGCTGCAGTAAATAGTTTTGCACATGTGAGTGTATACGGACAATAACAACAATAGTGGCTTCTAGACTGCCATGACTCCCAGTCCATATTCTCCTGAGACTTGGTACTCACTTGTAACAACAATCTAACTTTGTTGTCTGCCCCTGTGAATGTCTGTGTGTGTGTGTGTGGCCTCATTCCAAAAACAACCAACAACTCTCACTAGTGTACCAACATTAAAAATACATCATTTCCAAAATGTTGCTGTGTAAATGCAAACATTTTCTGAAATTAAACAATTGTGAATTTGACTGAATTTGTAAGGATGTCAAACGTGATAAATCGTTAAAAAACTTTCGAAACTCAAGTATAGTAATATTAATCAAATATTAGGGTTAGATGAAAAAACTGAAATAACTGATGTACTGCACAGTTCAGGTTGAACCACCAAATGTGTATTTTTATCGCTCACAACATGATAAAAATGAGATAATGCAATGACAAACGTAGCATCTGAGGAATGAGCTCATCTGTTTAATAAAGCAGCCGAAGGGTATTTTGTTGAGAGTTGCTCATCTTATTAGTTGGGCACAGTAAAACTTTAGATGCCAAGTACACCCAGTGCTTAGTTAAATTGACTCTGGAAAATGAGCTGATGTAGCCAAAATTCCAAATCCTCTAATCCCGTTTTACAGTTTACTGTATAGTTGCTAGGAAACGTCTGTGTAAATGTGCCGGGATATTTAAAGGTAGCACAAGGGCCGAACTATCAGTCAAAAAGCTTTGAATAACTAGTGTCACAAGGAGGTTGTAAAGAGTAAAAACAGCACTGAATTAAAACTGGATTCAAACAACCTAAATTTGTGAATTATCAACACCATTAACAGATATTTTATATATCAATTTACCAAGAAAAAGGGTCTCTTGAAGAGATGTTTGCTTAGGAATGGCCTGAAGGTAATTGAGAGTTATAGAGGTCAACATGCATTTTACAAAAATTAGACTACATAATGCTAAGATAACAATCAAAACCTATTAATAAATAAAAACTGCAGACATGAGGACTTTGAGAAAGTGCCACGGCCAAATGTTAGGCTTATTTACATCTCCCACACTGAACACTGCTTACTGTACTGATCAAAACATTACATAAGACTGGTGTGGTGGTAGGTTAGGAAGTCTGGCTGGTATCCAGTGGTTTTCTAGAGGCCCTGGCTTCTCTCTGTACATTAGCCAGGATATTAAAGGAAATGCAGCCCGCCACAGGCTCCACTGCTGTGGTTTGCCATCAGCCGGAGCAAATCTGTGTGTTCCAGTGGCACACTCTCTGCCCAGTCCTGACATGAGGCGTGTGTGTGTGTGTGTGTGTGTGTGTGTGTGTGTGTGTGTGTATAGAGAACAGGGAGTAGGTAAGGACAACTGCGTGACCACTGTGTTCCTTTCTGTGTGGCCTGTCAGCAGCAGCAGTACTCACTCATTACATATAATAGCCACAGAGACAAAGAGGAAGGGAGATGTAAAGGACACACATGTGCTCATACACACACATATACACACGATCATGCACCCTGTCGTGTACAGACATTCCACGTGGGCCCCTATGCGTTCACGGACCATTAGCATAGCTGCAGCGTGAGCTAATCGGCTGTGGCAGAGCTTTGCCAGGACTGGCTGGGTGGGACAGGTAACATTCATTAACAGCAATGCCTGCTTGAGAATGGGAAGAGACATACACACACACACAAAGACAGGCAGCTTTGCGTTACTAAGCAAGCACACGACACACTCTTTCCTTAAGAATCTGCACAAATAAAGACTTCCACCTCATTAACGTGCTGTTTCAGTTTGATGAATCCCAGTGAGATTGTTTAGGGACACGGCTTGATGTGTGTGAGTTCACAATTTTGCAGTTAAATATGTACGTGTCTGTGTGTGCATGTGCGTGTACGTGTACGTGCGTGCGTGTCTGTGGGGGATTGTCTCTTAATATAGTTAAGCTGTGAAAAACCCCAAAGTCTTTGGCGAGGTCTCACACACACTTTTTCTCCTTCCTTCCTCTCAGCAGAACCATTTATCAGAGCAGAACAGGGGCAGCTTGCATGTCGTAAGCCTCTTTGGAGCCACAAACAAATCAAGCGGGGCTCTCCATCAAATGAACTCCCCACTCGACTGGCGGTTACATAAAGGTTTACTCACTTGCTGTGTGAGCGCATGTTTCACTGGCAATGGCTTCTGATTGAACACATCCATGCTCACCAGCGTGAGGGGAAGAGAAATGACTAAAACTCATAGCGAGTGGCAAGTAGTTTGATTGTCAAACTTTTTTCACTTCTCCATATGTCAACGTATTCAGAGTTCTTTTTTTTTTTTTTTTTTTTACAAGTGTGGCTGGCTCCTTTATGTCAGTGCAGGTGCAGGAACGATGCCAGACCACTTTACAAGCCCGCTTTGTTAAACGTTTCTTCCGCTGACTTCAGAGGTGGGAAGTAATGAGGTAAAAATACTTTGCTACTGTACCTAAGCAGATTTTTCACTTGAAGAATAATACATTTTTACTAATGCCCTCTGATATATGCAGTTTTGTAATCATTAAATTTCTGGAATTCATCACAATTTGAAATATGAGCACAGCCTTGTTGTTACATTGAAGTTTTACTATGAAGTCCATCCAATTCAACACCTTTCTTTTAATGTAGAAGAACTTGTTGGTACAAGTATAACCATGATCTGTGATGATTCAGCTTGTATATCCATGTAGACAAATTGATTTGAGAAACAATAAGTTGTGCGTGCATGTATGTAAAATTAAAGTACTTATAGTTTCTTGAATCAGAACAACTTTGTCCCTACATGTAGCTATTACTGAAGACAAAAGTACTGGTATCCTTTATTTGTAACTTCTGTTCATCCATCTGCTTTACCATTTCATCCAGTTCATAGTTGCGTATAACTGATTCCAGTAATGGGAGCAATGGGAGCATGCAAACTTCTCACAGAAAGGCAGAGCCTGGACTCGAACCAATGATCTTCTCACTATGAGACAAGATTGCTGAACACTTCATCACTGAGTGTTTCTCTAAACAACAGACAAATAATCTGGGTACACATGAGCATTTACTAGTGATGCATCCCATCTGTTGACTCCGTAAAAAACATCAAGAGACACTATGGTAAAAACAGGCAAAAATCGAAATGCTACGATCCCATGATACCTACTGTTTAGAGAATTACCCTGAGTAAATTTAGATGCTGACTTTGTTTAAAAAAAAAAAAAAAAAAGAGGGTAATTTCGCTTACATAAACATTTGCTACTTCTTAACCCTTTATAGGCCACTTGCAGTACTAACTGGTAACAGAAAATATCAGCCTTGGGGTGTTATTAAAAGATATATTATATGTAAGTACATAAGTAAGCAGATAAGCTCCATTATATGCTATTTAATATAATCAACTGTGTTAGAAATGGCAAATGTAACAAAAAATACACCATCTCGAGCTTAAGTTTTGGTGGGAAGAATAAAACAATAAATGGGATGAATTTAATTGTAAATAGGCTGGTGTTATTGTTGTGTGTTTATATTCAGCTTATTTAAATTCAGAAGTGCATTTTATCCTATTTTGTATGTAAATTACTAAAATATTCTATACCCATGGCTTACCTGCTCTTGGATGCAATTTCTTCTTGAAGTTTTCCCTACATGGGTTTATAAATTCCATTCATCCATCCATCCATCCATCCATCCATCCATCCATCAGTGTTGTTGGGACATTTGATGATTATGATTTTTCAATTTGCATACCATTTATATCACATTCCAATTTGTTTGAGAATACAAACAAAGGAGCAGTGAAGTGTCTCGTGTCTTGACCACAGCAGAAATTAAAACTGTGACCTGTCTGACACGCTGACCACTAAACCCACAGTGTTTGAAACACGAAGGCTGATGTGCTGCATCACCTTGTTTGGTTGAAGCTCTGGCAGCCATAGTTGTGACTTATCCCAAAGTCTCATTTAAAATTTAAATCAATACATTACTGTATTCTACTCACCACCAGGATCAAATATTAAATTATATATTTGTTTTTTTTAGGTACCAACAAACACACACTTCTAGTGTGGAACTTGAGGATCCAGAAAGCATTTCATACATGAGAACTGCTGTTACTTGTGCAGTTTTTTTGCAGTGCGTCTTATTGCCACATTTGTGTACAAGCATGACACAAGGTAGATAATTGATGTGAAACAATCTAATATTGGTGCTTTTAAATTATTTTGAATATTGTGTTTTATTCTCAAGATTAAAGAAAAATGTAGATAATTTAATATTTCCCCAATAATGCACTTTCCAAATATTCCACAAGGTGCTATTAAAGCCTCCTGTCCAAATAAATAGACCTAGATATGCTACTGCAGGTTAATTAACATGTAAATGAGGGAATTATTTGAAGGAGATTTTGACATTGACATACAACACTTGCGTTTACAGGAAATCCATGAAGTTTATGCAGTGAGTCACTGTTCCTGTGTTTGCAGGAATGTGTCTGTGAGCGGGCAGACACAAACACAGACTCCACCATGGCGACAGAGTAACAATACAGACAGCATCCACAATGCGCTGGGACAAAGGACAGCAGGAACGGTAATGAGGAACGTTGTCTTTCAATTTATGGTTTATAATGAAAGGCTTTGTTTGGGCATAAAACATATAAAGCCTGAAATGTTACCACCAGTGGTGCAGACATACAGACAGCAGAGAACTTTTAATGTGTCATGGCTACTGAGGATACAGTCTAGTGTTAATGCCGCTGAATCTTTTTCCTGTTGTTTTCAGGTGGACCATGTTGATTTAAGTTTATAACCAATAAACAGGATTTTAGACAATGTAGGTGACTTTAGACCATTGGTGACTTTGATGTTGTCTGTTTGTTGTTGTGGTGAGGATATGGTAAAATTGAAAAGCTACAATTCTTTTCAAGAATCTTAGAAAGAAAAGGCAGATTAAATGGGACGACGGTTATTGAAAGTGTTGGGGAAAAACTGGACGTATAGTAAATAGTGACTAATTTGTTACTGCCAGAAGTTGTGGTATCACGATAACCCGTTACTTTACAGTACCATACTGCGCCACTGACTATTATTTCCATCTGAGATGTTTTCTTCTTTGACTAGGAGATAACTAATCAATACCATCTCCACTCCACTCATTGCAGCTAACAGACAAGGTCTTTGTTGGCTTGTACCCCCCCAACCCCTCTTTGTTTCATAATAACATGGTCACTGCTGACCACAACCCATGGGCCACAAGGAGTGGGTCATTGACAATCTGGGGGTCCACAGTCTCGACAAAAGCTCAGTTCAGGACAAAATCTGCAAGCAGACGGAGCATGAGGTTGAGCCTTCTGCTCTGTGGTCGAGCTACAGCTGGGACAGTCACTCTGGAAACTTGACCTTCACCTCTGGAGTGAACTGCAGCTTCGGAGGACAGAGAGGGGGCCGTGCCCTGTACTGACTCCTGTGACTCTATTGGTAATGGCATTGATTACTGCTTCTGGACTGCAGGATATGTGACTTTCTGTTTGTGTGTATGTGTGTGTGTGTGTGTGTGTGTGTGTGTGTGTGTGTGTGTGTGTGTGTGTGTGTGTACGGTCATGATTTTGTGTAGGCATTGCTAATACATAAAACAAACTGATGGCCTTGGATTATGGAGTCAAGATGAATGCTGTATAGCTCTGTTGAGTATTTTGAATGACTAATGGTGATGAGAAACATTTGCTACATCCAGGCGTAAAACACAAAGTATACAGTCCCTTTGGCTCCTACACCCTCTCAGCTCCATCTCACACCTCTCCCCTGTGGAGGACAAAAAGGGGCTTTTAGGGCCCTGATGAGGCTGCAGTCAGAGTCACGGGGTGAGGAGCTCTGTCTATCTCATCTCAATTACTGCTGTCATTAAGGCAGAGAGGACTCAGCTAAGGGGGATAGCCTAGAGTGACACTTACACTACATTCAACCCTGGGGAGTAGAGACACTTTACTCCCAATTAAAAATTTGGATGAAATTTCCAAAATATAAAGGAAAAGTGTGAGATTTCTGTTTTGGTAGACACTCTCAATTTATATGCATCATTGAAACATTAATTCATTAACACATAGTGGCACAACAATAAAACAATGATCTGTGAGTGTTTGTCTAAACGATAGGCTGTAATTTGAAATGAAGTGTATACTCATCTGTAGAGGGCCGAGTCTCTCAGGGCCACTAGCGAACATTAGAGAAGCCGGCAACTACACACTACACATCAATATTTAAGGACACACTGGGACTCTTCCATTTGACATCCCAGAGGGGGAGAAGCAGGCCCATATACCCTTTGCACCGGTCTTGCTGCACTTTCTCCTAACCCTGACCTCTGTCACCCTTTTTTGCACTTCTTTCTTCTTTTTCCCCTGGCTTATTTTTCCTGATTTGTCTTCTTTTCCTTTTCCTCAACGCCTCACTCACCACCAAACTCTGGTTTTCCTTATCCTCATGTTCCACGCTTGCCGGCTGTCTCTTCTTTTTTTCTGTGTTTCCTCGGGGCCGTGAAGCCGCTCGGAGCAGATGAAGGGATGAGCACTTGTCTCTCCCCTCTCCTCCCGTTTCGCCCCCTCGCCGCCCTGCCTGGCGAGCAGGCTGCCAGCGCGTTGAGGAGATTGAGATGCGGCCGACGCTGCGGCAGCTGGTTCTTTTTTGGCTTTAATCACTCCCAGAGTGCGGACCATAGTTTGATTTGGTTTTTTACAGCCCAGCCTTATTTTTCACATCAGCGACATGAATGCCCCCTCCTTCCAACCCCCTCCCCCTTACACTTTTTGATGAAATTTGCACCATATGCCTTTGAAGGGAGATGAACCGACTGGCGGGCATGCTTCTCCTTAACTTCCACTCCCTAGTGCAAGTGGTTTGATCAGCCCCCAGCCCTGATGGGGGCAAACTCTCCAATCCTGAGACAGTATTATGTTCCCAAAATTGCCTGACTGCAGATAATGAAGGCCTATGATTTTTTTGGAGCGGCGATCACATCCAGAAAGAGGAGGAGGAGACAGGGACTTGACTAAGGATGTGCTCACCAGACCGTTACTACCAAATCAACTTCCAGTGGTAGAAATAGGCAGCTAGGAGCATCAAAGGGAATGCTAAATACATCTAATCACCTCTAGTTTGATGTGTGTGCCTTTCTGCTTTCTGATTCTCTTTCAACACGACAGCCAATAGGATTAAAAGGGTTTTATTTCACCTTGAATTATCACTGCGTGCACTGTGCAGTGTAATCCATATTGAAAGACTTCTGGGAAGAGTTTGGTCAAATGGAGGAAAAGAAAAGGTAGGAGGGAGGATGGCTGGCTGATTGCTGAAATGAATGCCGAGTTGCCCCCGTATCTTTGTCCCAATGAAATCCTTCCCTCCTTCAGAAGGAGAGCCAATCAATGTCCTTATCAACTGTCTCATCAGCACGAATGGCCAAATTAGCCTCAGGCAGTTCGCTGAGTGACGCACAGTTTGTGTAATCAAGGAGAAATCGACATCTAAGAAACGAGAGTATCCACTGGAAAAACAGCGAGCAGAAAAAGTAATCTGACAGAAAGAGATGAAGACTCTGATAAAGGTTCGAGTCAACCTATGAACCTAGAAAGGTAGTGAAAGATGTCCTAAAACCTAAAGGAGCCTGTACAGTGAGAAGTAGTGGAGCAGAAGGAAAAGCAGATGCTGATGAGCTTGAAAAGACTGAAATGAGAGACGCGATATTCAAACCACACGCAGCTGATTCAGTGGTATTTCTTAAACCCCAGACTAACTGGATGCTGAGAACATCCTCAAAAAATCAAGAGATGAGGCTGTGAATCTTAATCTACACATGCCTGCATGAAACTAACAGATAATACTTAAAAAGTGTATAAAAGGTCAGCTGCTATAGCACGTCTTTCTTCGTCCTCCGTCTACTCCTCCTCATTGTGAGTGGCACCCAGGATCTGGTTCTGCTTCTCCGCTGGCTGTCACAGAGATTTCCAAACAGCTGCAGTGGTTTAACGGCTGGAAAACAACAAGCTTGTATCTTTTCTTCAGCTCGTAGGCATGAGCGTCTTTTGGCTTGAGTGCTCGCAAAAGAAAGAAGCGAAGAGTTTAGGGGGCCTTAAGGGACAATCGGGCTACAATTACTTGCTTGAACAGTGAGCAGATGAAGAGGATAAATGTTTCTGTTAATCTGTGCCTCCCTGTGTTGTAGCACAATCCATCAATAGGTTTGTTTGCATGTTAATAACCTGGATCTAATTGATCTCCATCGAAAGAAAGTGTCCCACCCTGCTGTGTGGAGGCGTAGTTAAACATCAGCTAATGAGCTCCTTGACTGTCCCGTCTACAGCAGGGCTGGGAATCATTATTGAACAGTAATGAACAGCGCAGACATGCTGTAACACATGAGTGTTGGTAGGCGTGTATATGTATGTGCGCTGAGAGCATCTTCAACATGCTGCATGCAGGATGTCTATCTGTAGGCCATCACTATTGATTTATTAATGCTAGAAAATGCTGCTGCGCTAATTGAATTGAGATCCAGGAAGTCAGTTAATGTAGCTGACAGCGATACAGGAATTTAATCTCCCCAGTGCACAGAATTATGACTATTCCCTATCTGCGCTGTCAGAGGGATAAATAGTAAATCAATCTTTTCTACAATAGGCCCCACTCAGAGTTTGTGCCGAATGGATCATAACAACCTCTCTCAGTCTTAAACCATCAACAATTGCTACTCAAGCTATTCAATTGGCTTTCTGTCTCATGATAAATCAAAGTTTCTTGAAAAAGGCTGCAACCAGAGGCAGATGTAATACTCAAAGACCATAATCATAAAACCTGTCATTATAAAAAGACAATGTGCTCACTAAAGCTGCCAAGTCACTTGTAACCCAATAGTTTATAGCTGCTTATGTAGTCCATGTTCAAGCAATCACGTTTGTGCAGCACACTTCAAAAAATCAACTTCCTGAAGTTCCAGCACGGTCCAGCTGGGTCCATGCCACCGCTCCCCACCAGCGAACGCCCTTGAGAAAGTCGGCCGACATCAGCATTTTCTTTGCGCGAGACCACCACCGCTACAACGACCACTACAACTTCTTAGAATATCAGAACTGCCGCCGCAGAGAGGCTCCAACATAAAGTCATTAATACAAGGCCCGGTTTAATGTATACCTGTTTGTACAGCTGCTACATAGCTAAAGGTAAAGGAAAGCTGAATAACTGGGCTTCCAATAGTGCTGTGAGGCGATCTGTCCAAAGGAGCTGAAGAACAGATGCCACCATGCCAGCCAGGCCAGGGCCCGGGGCCAAACCACGACAGTGTATTCAACAGCACTCAAACCACCCACGCTGGTCAAGGTGTGTGGGCCTGT
>OMNM01033286.1:0-11712 GCA_900302745.1 Parablennius parvicornis
GGGGGCATGTTCACACACACACACACACACACACACACACACACACACACACACACACTGTCACAATCAGTCCCACAAGCCTTTCTATCATAATTGGCTGTAATTTGTCTCGAAGCTTCATCTTCCATTCACAGTGTGTTTGACAGAAATAGTAACTGACAGCACGAAAGCTTTGCTGCAGTCCATTACTATTATTGGACGTAAATGGGGAAGGAATTGAAATATGTGATCTCACACTGGGGCTAAGTGGTCTTTAAGTCTGGATGATATGATGTGGTATGAGTGTTGTTTGCTGTGTTTAGAGACTGCTATTCAGCATAGTGATGCCATTTTCTGTCGGTCTGTTGTTTGTCTTCACCGGCTGACTGTTTGCATTCACATTACTGATAATTACTCATCTAAAACCCCACAATGAAAACTGTCAAAGCACCAGCGGTTACATACAATGTTGTCACCTTCCGAATAAGGATCTTGTTCCCTCACAATCACCTTGATCTTTGATTCTTGTCCGTAATGTCCAGGTCTATTCAGCTCCATCACAATGACAAAGTCTTAAAAACATCTATACCACTAGAATGACAGTTGGAGTTGAGCGAATGCGCTGTGATCTGTATATAAACTATAAGTAACAGTCAATCAGATTTACAACCAACTGAACTTGTTTGGAGATTTTGAGCACTGATGCATATAATTCCTTTATAACCCCCCAAAAAACCAAACGATGAGCATTTATTATTTCATATTTTCTCTTCTTGAAGACATCGTTTGCATTATAATCGATATAGGAACAAAAAGCTCTGCACATTCACGGGCTTGTGCGTTAACTGGACATTCAGCAGCCATTTCCCATCACGAGAGCAGGATGGCTAATGGGAGCTAAATTGAGTGTCTCTGGAGAGTGCATTAAAGCCCTGCAGTGATCTCTGGTCACTGCAGGGCTTTAATGGAAAATTATTTATTTATTTCCACTTCCTGGTGATGAATTTTGCAATTATGACAGGTGAATTGAGTCAGTATTTGTTGTAGAGATGTCCTCAACCAGGGATCACTGTCAGGGTTAGGGTAAGGTTCTTTTTGTTTTTTTTAACCATAGAATACATTTATTTATATAAAAATGCAAGTATTTTTGATGCATGTAATGTAAATCAGTTAAACGCAAACACAAGCTCCATTAACTATTCTTTAACAGGAAAACGTCTCGTGTTTCGGTGAATACAAAAACTGTCCACTGTAACCATACAAATGATGTTCGAAATAGATCCAGTGCTCTTGTAAAAGTTCACAGTGAGTTTCAAACCTTTGATCAAGGCGTGGCCTTCAACGTCTGCCCTTGTTTTTAATTAATCACATATTAAAGTAGATTCCAGATAAAATGATCTGCGATCCGAGTCCATCTGCATCTTGCTCCATTAATAGTTCGGATGATGGACTGAATATAAACGAGTTGCTTGTAAATGAATCACAGTCCAGATGGAGAACGTGTTCGATGTGACAAACAGCCTGACTGAACATAACAACCTCCCACATCACGCTTATAGAGGGAAGCGCTTCAAACTGCTGACCTTTTACAGCTAGGTCACAAGTGTTTTACTTCGAAACCAGAGTGTGAATGTGGTTAAAACCCTGAAATAAGTCCAGTCAAATGACTCCTGCTGAGCTGGTGTCTGCCTCGGTGACACATGTACGTGAAATGGCCTACTGCCGCCCTGGGAAGGTTTGTAGGCGTAGCGGTGAGTGATTTCATGAGATAAGCTGTCCTTTATAAACTACGTTTTGTAGGCTGTGAGGAGTTTAGCTCAGGTTATGGGAGGAGTTTTGTTTGAGCACCTCGGTGTCGGTTGATCCAGCGGCGATACCAGTTTTTTTCAGACTGTGACTCAATAAAGCAGCTGTAGGTGGAGACGTGTGTGATATCCAAATCTACACTTCCCACCCAGCTTTTCGCTCACTCTGAACTTTGATTTGTCAACACAGACTGGGTCGATACTGTGAATTCAAAGCTTTGTAAGAGTTAATTTGAGGGCGTGTGCTTTCACGAGGAAAAGAATGACAACTTAGTGTTTTGCTGCGGGTCAGGTGCAGTAGAGAGAAAAAAGGCGGGGCTGAAACGCCTGTGAAGGGTCGGCTTTCAGTTAAACCAGTGAAAAGATTTCAAAATTGTTTGCAGAAAAAGAAAAAAATATCCAACAATCCATCAAAAAAACGTACTCGTAATCTATCTAATCTATAGACCTATCTCGGCAGCTGCCTGTGTTGTCTGTAATACCATTCAAAGACAATGGCCATATCTTCAGTGCTGAGTAAACACTTTCACTTCAAGCTCCATTATTATGCCATGCTGTGCATCCAAGCAACTTGTTGTGATGAATACCATTTGATCCACAGAGGCTTTGCACATGAAGAGAGCGTTTACTTACATACCGAGCCGCCCTGCAGATTTACAGTTCCCACAATAACTGGCCCAAGGTCGGAGCATCTGTTCTGAAAACATTCATTAACACGTGAGAGATAAGACCGCATGGAGGAGTGGGTTAGACCACCTGCAGCTGTAGGAGCCGAGGCGTTGCCAACAAAAAGCCGGATATTAGTTTGCTTTTGGTTTTTCATGACAGTGATGCGGCCTCGAGCTTTTAAAATACCTCCGTGAAGCATGTCGTACATTTGTGCTTGCATCAGTAATGCGTCAGTGGTGGTAGATTTATTTCAAATGTTAATTTCTTTGGGACTGCTATGTAGCATAAATCAATACCACACACTATGACATTTATAGCTTGTGCTCAGCCAAGCTGGGCCTTGGCATACAAAAGACTGGGAAACAAAACCTTACAACCGGAGAGGTTGAAAGTTGGAGTCTCAGATTCTTTATTCCTTTAAGAGTGACACTGAAAAATGTCCTGTTGAGTCTGGAAGCCTCCAGCAGTTTGTTTGGATGTTCCAGGGGTGAAGTGAGCAGCTCTGGCATGATCTCATCAGCAGTCACATGTCTGCGTGGAGCAGAAGCGGCTTCCACACGTTCACTCTGCAACTCTCCAACTGTTCACTCAGTCATCTAGTTTTCATACAGTTCGTCCTCAGCAACACTTGTGTTTTGTCTGTGTTGGGGAATATTTGAGAATCTCTGCGTGCAGTGCTTTTGCATAAACGAATCATATCAGTTTAGTAAAATTAATTTCAGTGGGTGAAAAATCAAAGGCTGGATGGATGATGGATGGATGCCAGTCTCACCGGGCTGGAAAGAGGCTTGAAAATATCTGCAAACATTTACAGGGTTTGCAAAATCTCGCTTCAATTTTCAACATGTTGGAAAAATCTGACCCAAAATAATCCGAGAATCATGGCGAGTCAGTCAAACTCAACTTGAGTGTTGTGATATACGCGTGCAAGTTGAACTTTCACCCAAATTGTCACCAGGCTCACACAGCCTCCTTGCAATGTTTCACACAACACCCGCGACGTCAAATTCTGCGATTCCAAGTGAAAATTGTCTTTAATTTCCATGTTGTTGCAGCCCAGCGAGGTAGGAGGTTGATGCCTGCTTTACAAAGGAGCCGTCTCTGTAAACAAAGTGTAAATGATCAGCAAATGCAATAAACTGGAGCAGGAAAGAAACTACCCTGACATAAATCACAATGCTGCTGCTGAAGAAGATGCTTGAGAAATACCTCATTGAATTAAAACTATTAAATCAAATCGAGCTTCACACTTTCACATCTCTCCGATTGAGCGTCAGCCTCTGTGGACATGGTGAAAATGTTTTTGAGAGGATCTTGGATACGTCGACCAAAAGAAAAAATAGCTGAAGAAAGCGAGAAACCAAAAGCAGCTGCGTATGAAGGTTTACACCCGGCACACGTCTCGTCTCCACCCAGAAATACTTCGCTCTGGCCAGTGATGAGAAACGGCTTCCAGTGTGTGTGCGGCAGTGCCGGCCGCATCTCTAATGCAGTTATCATCTGTAACGCTGCAGCTTTAACGTCTCCGACGCACGCGTGTAATGAGGCAGAGAGGCCAGGAAGCAGCAATCGGATTGTTAATCCGCTGCGGCGCATCCTGTTCTGAGCCGTCCCTTCATTTCCAGCTCCTTCAGCTCAGATGGGAGGTTTCCTGTGTGACTTGGGGATGGTGTAATTGCTGAACTCGTCAATCTGTTATCAGAGGAATTTCGGCTCATGATGTTTGGATAACCACGGTTGCATATTTTCATGGAGAGGGCTTCTTTTGCTCCGATCACTCTGTGGAGGAACGTATTTACATGCTTGAAAAGCATGTGTCGGTTACCATTTCAGAACTTTTCTATTGGTGCATTTCACCCAACTGTTTCAGGCTTGTATTGGTCTCCATGTTTAGTGTTTTTTTTAAATAAGTCTGGAATTTTACTGTTCTTGAAACATACATCCAGCCCAACAGAAGAAGATTGTAGAGAATATATAAGTAAAGCTGAAATGGGAGTAAAACATTCATATAAACAGGCAGGAGAAGGTAAATGGACAGACTACAAGTATAAAATTGTAAGTTAATAAATAACAAAGTGTGTAAAAAACAGTCTAAAGAGACGCTCTTTAAGTTTACGTTTCAAGTGAATGTTCTTGTCCTGTCTCGGATCCTCTGTAAGGTTTTTCCAGCGGTCTGTGGCTGAAAGCAGCATCACGAGATGCTGGGGGGAGCCGGAGGATGTGTGTATTTTTCCCTATCATAGCCGAAAATATCTTTCATAAATAACTGCAAATACCTGCATATGTTATGAGTCTTGATCTGATGTCACAGTCACATATCAGCTACAGAGTAAATATAGAGAATTTGAAGGGAGTATTTTTCAGAATGGACGTCGTCTCAACATGTCTCCTTAACTTGATGATCCTTTTCCCGAAGCGGGGACCAAAACTACATAATAACCCTGTTTGTTCAGACCAGTCTCGACACGCAGGCTTAAATGTCGTGTGCCTGTTTGTTTTGCCATAGCCTGTTGGGCCTCACAGCCAGCCGGATGGAGTAACATCAAGCCGCCACAAACAAGATAATGTTGCTAAAGAGCTGTTGGGAGAATTTCCTGAACGCTCGGTAAAGAATATCCTCAACTTCCCTTTGAAAGCCGTTCCTCTTCTTTTGTGTGTTATTTGTCACGCCATGTTGCTGTGTTCTTGCACGCAGGGAGCAGATTGCATGTTTAGACTGCAAATACAGAGAAGCCGCCCGGGTTTCCTTTGATAAATCCACCAGAAGCCGCCTTGGAAGTCAGAATATTGATTCCCCGAGCTAATGCATTCATCTGCCATGCTGGTTTTTTTTTTCCTCTCCAAGTGAAATTCAGTCTGCCTCTCAGTCATTTTACAGATTCCTAAGTGCACACTGGCTCCAGGTCAGTGTCATCATATAAATATGGTCCTGAGGCCTCTGTGCTGCCGAGACTCCTCGTCAAACGATATTGGTAAATCAGGTTTTTCTGTCTTTCTGAAAAATTGGTGCAGTTTTTTGACCTTCGTTTGCTTATGGCCGTAAGTGTGTGTGTGCCTGCGTTTGTGATTAATGGGAAGATTTCTTGTTAGCCTCCAGCATGTGGTTCAAACGCAGGCCAGGGAGCAGTGTGTAGGCTCGGCAGTGTGCTGCTGCGCTGTAAGCAAAGACGACAGGTTTCCCGACCGGCTGCAGCTGAAGCCTGAAAACACATTCCAGCACAGTGATGTGAGATTTAGTGCTGTGGTGGGACCCTCGGAGAGCACGGGGGCGCAGCTGAATACAGATGCTCTGTCTTTTGTGTTTCAGGTCATTGTAATTGAATTCTGGTGATATTTTGAGAAAGGCAGGTTGAATACTTGTACGTCCAGCAGGATGTCGTTTCAGCTTGAAGACATGCAGCAACTTTGGAACTCTTGTAACCTTTATTTAGCCCAATTGAGTTTTCACTCAGATTTCCATCTTTATGAATAGTGTGGATTGTTTTTTTTTTCTTTCTGTGGCCGAACACAGAGAGCATTTACCTTGCAAACATGAAGGGAACCACACCCTGAGTTTTCCAGCTAGTCCACCCCGACCTGAATGGAGCCGTGTTTCCTTTCCTCTGACTGCCCCCTGCTGGAGCCCCATCCCTCTGCCTGCGTTTGTTTAACTGAGATTGACAAACTAAAGATGTGTCGCTTAATTGACATTTCAAAGATTAGTGTGTGATCACAGTCAAACTCCTACATGTCTAATTTTAAGTTCCCAAACTTAAAAATAACCACAGCAGTCTTTTTGCTGCCCGATGACCCCTGACCTGCAATTAATTATACCACTATCTTTCTTTAATAGCTTGTATTATTTTACCTTATTTTTCTGTCATTTGTGAAAAATGCTTTTCTCACAGGACAACTGGTTTTCTTGTGGACGTCTCAATCATAAATATAATATCATGCTGCCCTCTATTGGTGTGAACCTCACATTGTATGCCTCCAGGTTAGAAAAGAATCAATGTACCAGCTTGAGATTTCAGTAAAGACCCCTAAATCTCCAAATGCTCCTTCAGAGTGGATTAAAAGCAGATCACAACATTTTGCTGCACCACTGTGAACACATAAAGACGTTTCTTCTGCTTGTCTCGTTTCTTCAGATGTTTCGAGGCCCTCGTGATCTATTTCAAGGCTGGTAAAAAGGAGGAGCCTTATGTCACCATCTCCAGAAAGATCCACTTGAAGAAGAGCCACGGGACGCCCATGGAGTGGGAAATCGGCCAATCGGAGCGCATCCTGGCCACACACAGGAACGCCTTCAAACGCACGGCGGTGATCCAAGCCTTTCTGGGCTCCGCGCCTCAGCTGACCCTGCAGTTGTACGCCACCATCCAGGAGAAATACATCATCTCGGTCAGATGTAAGAATCAATCGCAGCAGCCTTAAAAAGTCACTGCACTTTGATTTGTGACAGGCTTAGATACATTTATGGAAGTGGGCAGTTTTCTGGGACAAAAAAACTGTTCTTGATCTATTTATTCACCTCTTAAATTGTCAATTTTAATGAACGCAAATTTGCTAAACCAATCGAAAAGTTGTAAAGGCCTTACATGAATCAGGAATCTGAGCTGTATCACTACGAAGTTAAACATCAGGAGAAGAACGAGAGCCACTGCCAGCAATCCAACAATGACAGGAAGTGAGAGCTGCTTGAATGAACCTCTGATCAATATAATCTAGATCTGATGTCCATCTCCAGAAAAAAAAAAACAAAACCTGTTGAGAAAAGCTTGCTCAGGTTTTAACATAAAATTGTGTTGGTTTTGGAACATTTTTCCTTCCTGTTGCTTGAACATCCTGTGGTTTAAAATCCTTGATAAAATCTATAACTTTATGATTGTGTATTTGAAGGGTATTTGTTTAATTTGAGACTTTGAATTGTGGGTCTTTTTTTTACCGTGCTGCTGTTGTGGTCTGGTCTAACGGATGACTTCTGTGTGTGTGTGTGTGTGTGTGTGCTCACAGTGGCCCTGATGATCATCACACTGATCTCCATCACGTACGGCGCCCTCGTGTGCAGTGTCCTGGCCATCCAGATCCGGTACGACGACTACAAGGTGCGGCTGCGGCCTTCAGCATACCTGTGCATGACCGTGTGGCGAGGTTTGGAGATCGCCACTCGCGTCACGGCTCTGGTCCTCTTCAGCACGGCTCTCACTCACTGGGTGATCCTGGTCGGCATGGCCAACCTGCTTTTCTTCTTCTTCATGCCTTGGGGCGAGTTTTGGGCGAGGAAAGGCTCGCTCACTGAGAACGTGGAGAAGAACTTCTCCAAACTGGGCACCACGGTGGTGCTCTGCATGTTCACGCTGCTCTATGCCTGCATCAACGTCTTCTGCTGGTCGGCGGTGCAGCTCGACCTCACCCACCGGGAGCTCATCGAGAGGAAGCAGCGCTGGGACCGCCTGGCCATGTACTACACCGGCCGCTTCCTGGAGAACTTTGTCCTCATCACCCTCTGGTACTTCTTCAAGTCGGACTTCTACGAGTACGTGTGCGCGCCGCTGCTGGCCATCCAGCTACTGATCTGCTACAGCGTGGCCGTGCTCTTCATGCTGCTCTTCTACCAGTTCTGCCACCCGTGCAGGAGCCTCTTCAAGTACAACATCCACGATTGCCTGCACTGCGTGTGCTGCCACGGAGGGCACAGAGCGACGGACCACGAGAGGGCGAAGCCATCTTCGTACTCCACGGCGGCCACCATGGTGCTGGCGCCGGAGGAGCCGCTGCAGCTGCTCGACCCTCAAAACTCACGACCCCCCGACCTCACCAGCCAGCTCGTAGAGCGAGAGACGGCGATCGTAGAAGACATCATGGAGGCGGCCTGAAGAGGGTCAGGGAGGGCACATAGAGTTAGAAGCTCAGCTGTTTCCTGTAGAAATGCTACCTGGGAACACGGTGAGAAACGATGTGCCTTTTTCTCTCCGAAGTGCACGAAGCTTAAAGCGTCCGGCATTTAGCCTAACTCTCTGTGGCTTTATGCATACTCGGGGCACCGTGGGGCCCCAGTAAACCAAAGAATGTAGCACGTCCAGGTATGCAGCAACAAAGCCCACTGTTGAGAGACGACAGGACGGAGCCAGGTGTGAGGGAAATGTGCCAAGTGTGCCTGAAGTGCCCAAAAAAAAAAACCCCTGAGCAGGGCGTCTCTGCCTCCGTGTATACGTCCTTCTGGGCTTTCGAGCCGTGAAAGCCCCTTTGCACACTTTTGTTTCTGCACTAAACACACATAGACACAGCAAGAGGACACGAAAAGGTCAGAAGGAGATCCAATTATCTTCCTCATACCCTACTGCTGTGATGAATATCTTCTGTTGTTCACTGCTCTGCCGGTTGCCTGATTTTCAAAAAAGAAAAGAGAGAAAACAACTGATTTTATTGTTGGGGAGGAAAACAAAACAAGTCAAAATTTGATGTAAAAAAAAAAAAAAAAAAGGCTTTAGTGGATGTCCTCCTAACAAAGTTCATTAAAGCTTCATTTGATGCTGCATTAAAAACCGACACTAAATGAGCTTCTACTTTAATGAAGTGCTTTTGAAAAATGTTTTGCCTTGTCATTTGATATTGTGCCTTGACTACTATTGTACTTGAACCTTAAATAAAATATTGTGAGAATACTGACCCATTACATTTTTTATTAGGCAAATAAGTGGCGTGGGGGTGGGGATTATTTTTGTGATTTTTGTATGACTCTAGTTTGTCTCTAAAATCAAAAAACAGGTTTTTTTTCCAGGTTGATTGTTGATAAAAATCTTCATAAGTGTGTATTTGAGTATCTGATTCTCTGTGATGACCTGACCAGAGTAACCTGCTACACAGACACACACACCCGATAATGTGACTACAATAAATCGAAATAAAATTTAATTCATCCGATGAAAGTTATTGCATCACCAGCCAGCAGAACGACATTTCTTGGACGTGGTGTGAATGATTCTTCCTCATTCCTGCGTAAAGAGTATCCACTCCTTGGACTTTCCAGCCTGTAGGAATGCAGCCATTCAGCTCCGCAAGGGGAAACTTCCTCAACAGGGCAGTCGCTCCACCTTTGGTTTCCTCGTGGCTCATAATCACATCACACCTGCGAGGAGGCGGGGCCTCAGATGCAGGTATAAGGATCTGGCGCAGGTGTGCTCAGGGTACGAGTGAGCCGCCGGCGGGTGGAGAGAAAACATCAAACATGGGGAACTGGATAGTTAATCATGGATTCACGTCCTTTATGCTGGTGAGTTTTTAAATCACAGTTTTCCACGTTAAAGGTTTCTATTGATTTTCATTTTTTTTTTGAGGGGGAAGGGGGGACGGGAGACACTTTAGTTTACGCACAGTTTCTGTTTCAGTGCGTAAACTCCAAAAATCAAATTTTAAGCCCTTTTGACAGAATAATGATCCTGATTGTGTTTGCAGGTGGTCTGGATGGGCATCAACATCTTTCTCTTTGTCTGGTTTTACTTATTCTACGACCTGGGAGATCGGTTTTTCTACACCCGTCATCTTCTAGGAGTGAGTAGAGAGTCGTCTCGATACTGCAGCTCTCCCCTGTGGTTGTTGGATTATTTGTTTTATTCACTGGCAGATGAGGCTCTCGTACTACTGAAAAAACTAAAACCACTGCAAAAAAAGAGCAAAGAAACGCTGCCTGAATACAATTATAAGGTCTGAACTTAAGATTTCAAATGTTTTAGGCTTAAACTTGGAGGCTACTACACATTTGCAATGGTAGTACAGAAATGCATTAATTTGAACTATGACCGAACAGCTGGAGCTTAACTGTATTAATTCACCAAGCGCCAAAATCAATGTAAACAAATATTCCTTAATGGCATTTTTTTTTTGACGGGGGCTTCTACCAATAATTATCTATGCTCTAATAACTGAGGGATTACAGACTCACCCATTACAATCATGCATGAGAAAAATCTTTTTGTGATCACAGTAGTGTGCAATACTGGGGCTGGGGAATAACGAATAAAAATCTTCCTTCAGCCTGAAGTGGTTACTTAAGGGAAAGGTGACTAAAAGGGGATTTAGTTTGTTTGTGTTGCCTATAAAAGAAACTGCTTTCCAGAATATTTTTTTCCACTCATTTAGCCATACAAATGACTGCTTATTGTTATTGAACCAAGCACACTGACGGCAGCGACAGCTCATGACTTCACTGGTTTTCTTCAACTCCTCTGAATGTGTGTTTTCTCCTGCGTTGCAGTCGGCTCTGGCCTGGGCTCGAGCTCCAGCTGCTGTCCTCAACTTCAACTGCCTGCTGATTCTGCTGCCAGTGTGCAGGAACCTGCTGTCTCTGATCCGCGGCAACTTTGTGGTATGTTTACAACTTTACACATTTACATTTCATAGCAGGGCAAGGCTCCTTGAAATCATCGTCCCTTCCAGGCTTTCCACTAGTTTGACTGCCGATTGGGAACCATTTTATTATTTACGTTGTCACCCACCTCCTGTTCACATCATTATTCAGTATTGTGATTTATATGCACCAAATAAGAATTAACTTTAATCGCTAATGCTACAATAAATCTGAAGCTGTGAGCGTCTGAACTGCACAGCTCATGTTTTTCCACCTCACCACTCCCATTACTCAGGTCAATTGCATAACACAGGTTTGGTAGGTTTTGGAAAGATGTTTGATTTGTTTGACTCTTGTCCTCTTCTTCTTTTGTCTTCAGTGTTGCAGCAGAACAATGAGGAAACAAGTGGACAAAAATCTGAGCTTTCACAAGCTGGTGGCCTACATGATTGGCCTGATGACAGGTGAACCGATGCGTGCATTTCCCACACAGTGTTTTATTCATGCCTCAAGTATTTTTGAAAAAACATTGAAATTAACTTTTTTTTTTTAACTGTTTTTTGATGGTGACATAAATACCATGTCTTCTATTTATCTCTAATAGAATATATGGAAAAGGAATTGGAAGGTAGTGAAAATTTTAGCTTACAATTTTCCTAAAGTACACAATCGTACCCTACGAGATACATGTCCCTCTGTTATCTGGAAAAGGTCTATGAAGACACACTGGTAAATTATTTTGGAAGAATTTCATCAAACCTGGTTTCATTTTATTCTTTAACTCATTATAAATGAACACACCCTGGACAAACCGATATTAAACCAGAGTAAATGCAGAGAGACAATCACACCTTCATGCATTCGCACCAAAAGCCAACTTTAACTTTACCAGTGAGACTAACGCGCGTTCGGACTGTGTAAGGAGACGAC
>OMNM01033287.1:1306-13589 GCA_900302745.1 Parablennius parvicornis
GCAGTGTATTCGTGGGAGGAAGGCCACTCTTGAAGAGCTGCAGACGGTTCACTCTGAAGCTCACGTCCTGCTGTACGGAACCAACCCACTCCGACAGAAGCTTGATTGTAAGCTCTCACACACACACACACACAGATAGACACCCACACACTTACACACACACACGGTAATAACTTTATGTGATCTGCTCGCCAGGTTCAATCACTCCCATGTTTGTCCGGCTTCCCTGTGGAGGCGTGGGAGTAAGTAACGTTCCGTTTTCATCAACTTCTAACCAGCGACCCGCTTTGGTGGATGTTCTGTTTCACGCTGCTGCTTGTTGTTTCAGGTGGACAGCGACACCATCTGGAACGAGGTCCACTCCTCCAGCGCTGCTCGCCTCGCCGTCGGCTCCGTGGTGGAGCTCGTTTTTAAAGTGGCTACCGGAGAGCTGAAGGTGAACATGTTCCCACGTCATCTTAAAGATGCTGCACAGGCTTTTGAAGTGATATAAGCAACTTCAAAACATCACTTACAGATGCTGATCATGCTTAATAGATTAATTATATGATGCAACATAAGGGAAGAATTAACCTTCATCATGCAACCATAACTTAAATTTGTTACTCTCTGTTTTTCTGAATGAGGCTCTTTAAATCTCTTGGATTGTATCATGAAGTAAAATATCAGTGACCTAAATCAGCTGTTTTATGTAGAGTGTTAAACCTGCTTTGTGTATGAACGTTTCATAATGAGCAGTTCTAAACCTCGTAACCTCTCCCCTGTGTGTATGATGATGAATTATTATGATTTTAGCGGCAGTTTTTCACAGCTTCACAAACACAGTGGGTGATGATCATTGTTCCCTCCTGTCTAACGGACTCCTCTGTCTGCAGAACGGCTTTGCTGTGGTCCGCCCCCCTGGACACCACGCAGAGGAGAGCACCCCCATGTAAGGCCAGACGACGGTCACAACACTCTACACCACCCAGTCAATCTGAGCAAATACAAACAGCAGCGGAGCAGAAATCACATAAACACTCCAGTTTATTTGCACATAAAGCACCGGCTGGCTTCATCCCACCAGCTGTCTGAAGGACCGCTTTAGGTATTTTTCATCTCCTTCTCACAAAGTGTTTGAAATGTATGACAGCTTCTCTGTCTGCTGCTGTTTCAGGGGTTTCTGCTACTTCAACTCGGTGGCCATCGCAGCCAAACTGCTCCAACAGAGACTCAGCGTCAACAAGATTCTCATCGTGGACTGGGTTAGTCTGCCGAGGCACCTTATTCAATCTACTGAGTTACTTGTCCAAACCTGCTGATTTACCTCATGAAACTTGTCGAGTCACCTCACCCAATCTGCTGAGTCACCACACTAAACCTGCTGAGTCACCTCACATCAGTCACAGACTTCCTTCCTCACATCTGTGTTGTTGTGATTGCAGGATGTTCACCATGGCAACGGCACACAGCAGGCGTTCTATGACGACCCCAACGTCCTCTACCTGTCCATGCACCGCTATGATGATGGCAACTTTTTCCCGGGAAGCGGAGCGCCTGATGAGGTGAGCTGAGATGCTCTCAATGCGTCATGGGAAAGTGTCTCATCGTGTGCAATCTTAGTGACTGTACTCCAGCCCTTTTTTGAGGGAAAAATCAGGTTCTAGGGCCTTTTACTCTTTAAACAGACACTTTAAAAAATGTATTTCTTCACAACAGACCAGAACTACATCATTTCATTGAAGCAGAACCTTCAGACCATTTGTAGAAATATATTCAGTTTAAAAAAAAAAAACAGCACACTAAAGGCTTAAGATAATACATAATGGATAACATGTTTCCATATTCCTGGGGTACAGTTGTTATGTATAGTTGTTTATTGATGCTTTTGACTAGTATTCTATTGTAACCTTGTGTTTTAGTCATGTTTGCTTTTCTTTTTCCTATTTTTCCTGCTCAGTTCACCCACATTTCCCCTCAGAAATAATCTTTAAATAAATAAAGAAAGCAAGGCTACTCTTTCAAGGCCTGTTAAAATGGAGGATTTGCTTATTTTTATGAATCCCATGTACAATGATGGTCTCTGATTGGGGTCTGCAGAGGTAAATAAAGCTTTGGAAACACTGAATCATGGTGTGTGCTGCTCTCTGCAGGTCGGCAGCGGTTCTGGAGTCGGCTTCAACGTCAACGTTGCCTTCACCGGCGGACTGGATCCGCCCATGGGGGATGCAGAGTACCTGGCGGCCTTCAGGTATGTGATCCAGAACGCACCTGGTGCGCCCTGTCAGTGATGAGCTGGTGATGAAATCTGAGGACTTTAGTGAAGAGCTTACTGTTCCCTCTGTGTGACCTTTGTCTCTAACACTCACAGGTCAGTGGTGATGCCCATCGCCAATGAGTTCGCTCCAGACATCGTCCTGGTGTCATCCGGCTTCGACGCGGTGGAGGGTCACCCTCCTCCCCTGGGTGGATACACTCTCACCTCAAAATGTGAGTCTCCCATGATGTGCAGCGACTTAAAACTGAAGTTTAATTATTACGTTTCATGGAAGTAAAACGTATAAAATTGTACATTAAATGTCCCGTTCTTCCCTGATTCAGGCTTTGGATATCTGACACGCCAGTTGATGACCCTCGCTGGAGGCCGGGTTGTCCTGGCTCTGGAGGGAGGTCACGACCTCACCGCCATCTGTGACGCCTCGGAGGCGTGCGTGGCCGCACTGCTTGGTCAGGAGGTAAAGACGCTCCCTCCGGATGCTGCTCTGGACCCCTCTGTCACGATCCCAGCCTGCCCCCTTCTGGAAAACTTTATAAATGCAGCGTGTTTCTGGCCTGAGTTGACGTGTTGATGTTTTTTTTGTCTGGTGCAGCTGGACCCGCTGCCAAAGGCCATCCTGGAGCAGAGGCCCAACCCCAATGCTGTGCGCTCTCTGGAGAAAGTCTTAGAGACTCACAGTGAGTTCACCTTCACTCACACAACCTCAACAGAACATGGAGGTCTCATTATGCCAATTCTAAATGTCATGAGAACAATCAGGAGAAATTCATGACTGTGAGCTTTTAAAAATCTTAAAACGCCTCTTGACATCTCGAGAAATGCTGCAAATATTTTATTAGCTTCGGACTTCTCTCTCAGATCTCTTGTTTCGCTTCTTCCCACTCGGTGCTCTCAGGTAAATACTGGCGCTCAGTGCATCGCTACTCGCCACAGCTAGGCCTCTCCCTGCTGGAGGCCAAACGAGGTGACTCGGAGGAGGCCGAGGCCGTCAGCGCCATGGCCTCTCTGTCTGTGGCCAACTCCAACGCCATGGATCCAAGGTACAACCCCCAACATGACTGCTCACCAACTACCCCGTGTTTGTAAGACAATCATCCCTTCTTCTAGCGTGCCTCACTATACCACCTCGTGGTACAAACTTGTATTACAACCTTGGAGTGAATAGTTAGTCAGTTTGTGCTAACGAGCAGCCATGTTTTTTTTTTCCACCCACCAGGCCGGAGGAGGAACCCATGGAGGAGGAGGAACCACTGTAACGGAGGGACACGCGAAGGTGTCGCACCGTAACTTTTGACCTCTCCGGAGACGGCCTCTTTGAGCAGCGAAGTCTCGACTGACCCTCTTCATTTAGTTCCCTTAACCCCACTCACCACGTCAGTCACCTTGATTGGCGGCCCCTCGGCCGACACGAGGGAGAGGGGGTGGGCTCGGCCTCAGAAGCAGGGAGCCGACGAGAAGACAAGAGGACTGAAATGGAAAAAAAACTTCTACCTAACGGCGCTGCCTTTGGCGGCACTCGCTCAGAGACTCATTTTTCTGTCAGTCCTCACACCCCCACGTTAGCTAGCCACATTAGCTAGCCACGTTAGCGGCTAACCAAGTGATCACGGCAGCGGGCGAGTGGAACTGGAGGAGGTAGTGGAGGAAGGGGGGGCGACCAGGTCTCGCCATGGAAAAGGTGTGATAAGACTTGTGGTGCTTTACGTTCGGGACACCAGGGACCGCCTCTCCTGTTTTCTTAAGTGTTTCTCCACAGAAACGCGGCGGCGGCACGGCGGCGCCGGAACCATTTACCACAAGCGTTCACTGTGGACTTCGGTGGGGCCCGAGTCGGCTTTTACAAAGATTTGACAGTGGGACTGTCGCCTCGCTGCCCCAGCCTGACGGCGGAGGGAGACGAGACGCGTCAGAGGAGTGCCTTGGCGAGGGTCCGCTGGATTTCAGGATTGTTCAGGAAAAGATTGCCTTAAAGTTTCAAAAAAATAAAAAATAAAAGATTTTGGGCGCAGGGGGAGGGGGCGTCCGGTTCCCCCCCAGCGGGGCTCCAGAATGACGAAAACAATCTTTCAGCATGTTTACTTCGAGCGTGACGCAGACGACGTTTCTGTCTCTCACAGCCTCTCCTGAAGAGTCACTTAATTTTTGGATGGATCTATTTTTCTGTAAAAAAAAAAAAAAAAACAACAACAAAGCGCTCGGTGAAGGTAGTTGCCAGCTTCAGTGGTGGAGCGAGCTCGGAGAAGCGTGGAGAGGGTGTTAGCCTTCGATGTAGCCTCCCTTTAACTGAAGTCATTGCTTTGTAGGAACCACGTGGAGCATTTGGAGCATGCCATCCAGCAGAGACCCCGTTTTGTTTTCTTTTTTCTTTCTTTTTTTTTTCGCAAGATCTTCTGAATGTTATCCAAAAGAGAAAAGCCAAGCGAGAAAAGCCAAAGCATGAGTTTGCATCACACACTTCACAAACATTTCGGCTCCCGACACTGATGTTTACTGGTTTTAACTCTTCACACATCAGACGGCAACTACCTTCATGAACATTGGATCGAATCTGTTTTGAGAGGCGATCGTCCAGCGTTGATTGATTTCCACATCGAGTCCTCATTTCACGATATCAGAAGTGTGTCTGTTAAGCGAGTCCACTTTTGATTTCTTTCTTTTTTCTTTTTTTTTTTAACTATCAGATTATTTTTCTAACTTTTTTCGTCCATAGGTTTGTGTTTATATCCATTTTCAGGATAGTTATAGGGCTGCCATTCACATACTCACTACTATAGTCACGACATTTCTTTCTTGTATTTATCAGAAATAAGGAGCAACACTTTCTTTCTTTCTTTCTTTCTTTCTTTCTTTCTTTCTTTCTTTCTTTGGCTCCCTTCAAAGCCTTTCTACATTTTCATCAATTCTGTATTTATAATGCGTACTGTTTATAGGAGATTTGTATATGGAGAATTTATAAATGTACTCTAATGACAGCTATGATATTGTGAGCAAAAAGAAAAAAGGGGGGGGGTGTACGATATGACTCCACAATCTTAAAAAAGCAGCGTATTTAACTCGTCATGGACTGCACTGTTTGTTGCCTAATGGAGACATTTCTTCTTCGACTGTGAGTTTTCCAGGCGGGAAAATGGAAGCAAGGGACACCGATTTCCAGAAAGAGGATTTTGTTTCTTTTCTTTTTTCTTTCTTTTTTTTTTTTTTACTATGATGGAAAACATTAGCTTGAAGCATGTGTTGCACTATCATGTTCCTGCGACGTCCGTGTTTCTTTTCTCCACTTTTTTCCACGCTTGAGTTCCACCAATCTGACTCGAAACGTACGCCGACACCGTCTGATCACCTTTCTTTTATATCATTTTGTAAACCTGTAAATTTGAAGGTTAAGTTTGTACTTTTTTCATGACGAAAACATTCCACTCGTTACTGTTTAATTTGGCTTTTTTTTAAATTATTATTTAAAAGGTGAACTTGAGGTTTTTTTTGTAGAAACTTTAATACTACTCTCTTTTTTTGCTGTCTGCTCGCGCCAACTTTAACTCTTTGCATGGTTTGTGAGTCAGCATGCCTGCTTGTCTATGTAACAGATAAAAATAATGTATTTGCACAATAGAAGAACACTGGAGGACTTAAGCATTTCTTCCTCTCTGGCGGGCAAACAATTCAAAAGACTTCTTGGTGAATCTGGAGACGATCGAGCACTTAGGACGTGTGCGGACTGCGTTTGAGAGGAACCTCTGCTACATCCACCTCCCAAAGAATGTCTTTGGATATCGGCTTTGGGGGGAAAAATACAACAACAAAAAAGAAAAAAAGGGCATCGTCGTTTGATTGTCACACCCACCTCGGCCAGTTCGATATATATAATAACCACTGTGGCTCAAGAGCAATTCTTGGTTTACATGTAAATGGACTTTTAAGGAAAAAAAAGTTATTTTTTGTTTGTTGTTTGTCTCTATTGATGAAAAAAATGTTATCTTTCTTTGGGACCTACGCTTTGGACATTTCATCTCTGACATCTATAAAATATATTTCTGAAAAACACACTATGTGTTCAGCTTCTGGTTTTTATCGGGATAAAAAGGTCAGAATTTGCAGACGCCTTTTTTTTTTTTTTTTTGTGAGTTTAATCAATGGAAGTGATCCACTCACATTTTATCTCCTCACACAGAGTTTGTGTCCAACGGTCAATGAAGTCCTTCAGCCAAGTCACACTATTTCTGTTTCATTCATCACAAAGAGCAGCAGGACGAGAGGACACGAGGGAGCAGCTGACTCCTGAGTGGAAAATCTAATCAGCTAACACAATCACAGAACTATTATTCTACTAGAAGTTCTATATTTAACCTCAAAATTCTTACAATTTTCTCTCCTCAGACTTTTATTTCAATGAATACTTGTTTGTTTTTTACATTTTTGAGTAAATTACATCAATTACTTTTGGTAGTTTTAATCACTTCAATGCAATATTTTTTTGTCATCTCATTTATTGAAAAACATTTAATGACAGCAAATCATTTTGACTATTTTTAAGGACATGCTATATAATAATAATTAGAATAGCGTTTATATTAATAATATGATAGTTATATTTAATTCTATGCAGTGAGGAGAATACCTTTATTATATATTTTTGATAATAATCTTTGATATCTTTTAAAAATGTAAATGTTTAATGTGCAATAGTAATGCTACTAATAATGATAATTTAACATTTGAAAATATATATCAATGTTAATGATAATTGACAGTGACCTCGTCCACTGTGGGATGGTTTATTTCTCTTAACTGCGGTTTGGAGAATATTATAAAAATTTGCCTTCTTTGCAATAAGAGTAATTTTATTATATTAATTTGCTATCATTTTTTTATTTGAATATAATACATAGTTTTATAATATTTTAGTTATATATTATTAAGACTTTTTCCTTTTATAAATGTATTATAAATGTATTTTAACGTATTCGAAAATATGTAGAGCAACTTTCAAGTAAAATAAGAAATAGAGTTCATATAATAAAGTTTTTTATTTCCAAGAAATGTTTTAAGATAATTTTTTTCTAAAGAAAAAGAAAAGTGAGAGTGAAGAGTGCAGTCTGGGAGTTTGTGATTGGTGGGCGGGCTCCCCCCCTCTCTCTATCTCACGAGCACAGACACGCTCTAGCGCTCCCTCTCCCTGTGGTGCTGGTTATTCCTCCGTCCCTTCCAACAGAGCGATGCCCGGCCTGCTGCACTGATCCCGGCCTGCGCTCCCTCTCTGATCCGGGGACCCCTCTTTTTTCCGTGGCTTTTCTCTTCTCCTCCCACCGCGCGGACATGCCGAACATCGTGCTCTTCAGCGGGAGCTCGCACCACGACCTGTCCCAGAAAGTGGCGGACCGGCTGGGGCTGGATCTGGGCAAAGTGATCACCAAGAAGTTCAGCAACCAGGAGACATGGTACGGTAGCTCTCCGGAAAGAGAGAGCCGGAGAGCGTGGAGCCTGCGCCTGTTCACCCCGTGCGGAGCAGTTAGCCTTGAGCTAACTTGAAGCTAACAATAGTTTACTATTCAGCGGGCGACAGTACACGTGACCAGCTAGCCGCATGTAAACATTCAGCTAATGGCAGTGCTCCTATTATCGGACAGCCACCCCCGCCGTCCTCTGACCCCACTAAATCGGATGTTTTTTCTTGTTACACGCAGAACTTCATGTTTTCTGCCTTTAAAACTGAACTGAGCTGCACGGCGGAGTGTGCGAGTGTGGAGTTATGCAATATTTAGTTCGTCGCGCGCTCATGCTAACTTGGCTAACTCATGTGGTTCACGATCACGCAGGAGTCACATTCTGTTCTAGTGTTTAACTTTCCATTTTTTCCCTTTTTATGTCGGACTAAAGCGGCTATAAATGAAGATCAAGTACCTATTTTCGGTAAAGGTTTGACTAAAATCTTCTATTTTCGAAGTGTGGACTGATTGTTGGGGTTACTTATTTCACCGTAACACCTGGCCATATACGCAATGATCCTCGTAGTTTATGTCCTTAGTAATTGTTGACATTGTCCAATTCGGATACATATCTTCTCGTTTAAGGTCTTAGATCTTTCTTGGCCGTGTTTCGGAATATAAGAATAACAGTAGATCTGCGAAGAGACAACGTCCGATAATGGAACCTAGATAGCATACAGTCTTTGAACGCGGTTTTCCGTTAGCATGTGAAGCATGTGGGTCACTGAAATATCTGACAGGACGAGGCGAGCTTTAACTCTGATGCCGTCGGGAAGACTTCAAATGCTTCAGTATGGCTTCAGACGAGGTTAACTGACTGTAGGAATCACATGCACTCAGTTTGGGAGTATTACTTGCATGTGAGCTTGTTTAACTTTCTTGTGGTGCGTTCAGGGCGCCTGTTGCGGAGTGGGTTTTTTTTTTTTTGCTTCCTTTGCAGATTTAAAGCCTGCATGCATGTGTGGTCTGCAGTTTCATTAATGCACTCTGTGGTCCGCATAGTGCACTCAGGATCAAAGCATCCACAGTGTGCAGTGGTTGATTTGTTATCATTCCTCTGACTGTATTAAGCCTCAGAAACGCAGGGAAAGAAGCTCCGATTATCCTGCAGAAGCATTATCTCCGGGGGAGGCAGCTGTCTCGGGGAGGTGAGAGCTCTGTGTTGATAGCGGCTCTTCTCATAGGTTGCACCAGGTGACTCGGTGAGGTCAAGGACCAGAGCAGAGTCCTGGAAACAGGACGTGTTTGTTTGTTTTGTGTAGGTAGAAATGTCCAAATATAGGTTTTACCAACATTCACTAGCCTTCTTTGGTACGTAAGTGTCTTGTTTGCACAATAAACTCAGGTTGCATTAGTTGGTGAACCTGATTTGTAACTTTTTAAGTGACCAATTTCTCTAAAGAGAGAGAGAGAGACCTTGTGACTGTTCGTGATCACATGACGGCGGCAGGGAGGACGTGGTCGTCCTCTCAGGAATGTCTCGCACACACACGCTGAACGTCTTGGGCAGGTCGAGCCATTTTTTATTCCACCTCCACACATGAGACTTGGCCCAGACTTGTCTTGTTGTGAGTCCCGGCCGAGTGGGTGAAGAATTGTGGCTTAGTTTAATATCTGACACCAAAGTATTACATACTATCAGTAAACTCGTAGCTCCTTTTATTCACGCTCAAGGTGTTCTATTAACTTGTGTTGTCCGTGCACAGTGTGGAGATCGGGGAGAGCGTGCGAGGCGAGGACGTCTACATTGTCCAGAGCGGCTGCGGCGAAATCAACGACAACCTTATGGAGCTGCTTATAATGATTAATGCCTGCAAGATTGCCTCCTCGTCCCGCGTCACTGCCGTCATCCCCTGCTTCCCGTACGCCCGGCAGGACAAGAAGGATAAGGTGGACATTGTAATAGAGTAGCAGCATGAATCGTGCATTTCAGAACTTGTAAGAGTTCCTGGTGTTTTGTCAAACAGGTACATTTTGAGCTCACCCGGAGCATCTTTCTTCATGTCTGTTTCAGAGTCGAGCGCCTATATCAGCCAAGCTGGTGGCCAACATGCTGTCAGTTGCCGGAGCAGATCATATTATCACCATGGACCTGCACGCCTCCCAGATTCAGGTCAGACCCGCCACTGTTTACCTCTTTAGGCCTCATTAAAACAACGTCTTCTGGTGGAAAACCAAAACTTTTGTTAGGTTTTGAGTGAATGTTACACAGCAGCGATGCTTGAGGTCACTGAAAATGCAACATTTTGAAAATGCCTATTTCTATGAGCACCACAGGCGAAGTGTAGTTCTTCTGCACATGCTCAGTAGATGGACAATAACAAGGTTTCCTCCAGAGAGTCATGACTCTCCGTCCGTATTCTCCTGGGACTTTTCTAGTTGACAGTCACCGTAATAACAATCCAACTTTGTTGTCTGTCCACTAGAACGTTCATGTACTCGACATTGTTAATGTCGAGGGGAGTGCCTCACCCTCAGAGATAGGGTGAGGAGCTCAGTCACCAGGAAGGAGCTCGAAGTAGAGCCGCTGCTCCTCCACATTGAGAGGAGCCAGCTGAGGTGGCTCGGGCATCTGTTTCGGATGCCTCCCGTACGCCTCCCCAGGGTGGTGATCCGGGCATGTCCCTCTGGCAGGAGGCCTCGGGACAGACCTAGGACACGCTGGGGGGACTATGTCTCCCGGCTGGCCTGGGAACGCCTTGGGGTCCCACCGGAAGAGCTGGAGGAAGAGTCTGGGCATCTCTGCTAAGACTGCTGCCTCCGCGACCCGGCCCCAGATAAGCGGTAGAGAATGGATGGATGGATGGAAAAAATAAAAGTGCGTTTTCACGTGAGACGTCGTGGAAACCGGGCCTTAGTCTGCACTGATGTCTTGGTTGCTAGTTTGTAAAGACACACACACGCACCACACAAGTGTAGAACAGCAGACACCTCTGACCTGTTTGCGTTGAGACTGAAACTTGTATCTCAGACTTGATAAACGTTTCAACGTTCTTGAATAAAAAGAGGTTCCACTTGAATTGAATGATGTGGCTTTCAGTTAAACACGACGTGTTTTCCGTTTGTGTTTCAGGGTTTCTTTGACATAGCAGTAGACAACCTGTACGCAGAGCCGGCTGTGCTGCAGTGGATCCGGGAAAACATTCCCGAGTGGAAAAATTCCATCATCGTGTCTCCGGATGCGGGTGGAGCCAAGAGGTGAGGGGACTTTATAAAAGCTTCGGATGTCACTCTGCTGTTTGGAACTGGCTCACGTTCACGTTCTTCTCTCGCGCAGGGTGACGTCCATCGCGGACCGGCTCAACGTGGACTTCGCTCTAATCCACAAAGAGAGAAAGAAAGCCAACGAGGTGGACCGCATGGTGCTGGTGGGTGACGTCAAAGACCGCGTGGCCATCCTGGTGGACGACATGGCGGACACGTGCGGGACCATCTGCCACGCAGCCGACAAGTCAGCGCCGCCCTCGGCAAGACGACCCTCTGCTTCCAGACGTGCAGAAATGTGATCTGCTTCTCTTCGTCTGCAGGCTGATCGACGCCGGAGCCGTGAAGGTCTACGCCATCCTCACGCACGGCATCTTCTCCGGGCCGGCCATCTCGCGCATCAACAGCGCGCCGTTCGAGGCCGTGGTGGTGACGAACACCATCCCGCAGGAGGAGAAGATGAAGGCGTGTCCCAAAATACAGGTACAAGCTAAATCGCTAAAATGACTGCAAACTGCTAAAGAGGATTTCTTGGACAAGACGTCTTCAGCTGTCTGGAAAAGCTCTCGGAAACTTTCGCAAAATGATTCAGAAATAAAGGTTTTGTTATAATGTTTGTGTCATTCGCATTCCCACACTGATTTTCTAAAAAGGTCTAAACTCCGGGAGGAAAACTGATAAAACAGGAATTGTTAACAGAAAATGGCTAAAATAAAAAAAATAACTTACTCATACAGGAAAAATGTTCAGATTAAAATCTTTAAATTTGCTACTACAGCATTTTTTTATCCATGAAAAGAAATAAAAATGAAGAAAAAACACAAAAATTGGGGGGAGTGTTTGTAAAAAATGGCCATGAAAGCGAAAAATGTAGCTGTAGCATTTCATGAAGAAAACCTGCAAATGTTTCTTCCTCTAGCCAAATGTTACATGGAGGAAAATCATGAAAACAGCTGTTTTGGACATTTAGGTTCCAGACTCTTTGGCTTAGATGAGCTATTTTTTTCTTTAAAAAGATTCCACTCGAGATACGAAGGAAACAAATTTAAAAAGAACAGAAAAGAAAAGACTTAAGTGTTTACATCTGCTAAAAATGCTAAAAACCACGTGAATGAAAGCATTAAAACCAACAAAATGAGGAAAGAGGATAACAGGTTAAAAATGACGACGCGTGCTGACTTCCTGTTTGTGCTGCAGGTCATCGACATCTCCATGATCCTGGCGGAGGCCATCAGGAGAACCCACAACGGCGAGTCCGTGTCCTACCTCTTCAGCCACGTCCCGCTGTGAAGGGGGCGGGGCTCTGTGGAGGTGGGCGGGGCTCCCAACGCAGCACTCG
>OMNM01033288.1:0-12826 GCA_900302745.1 Parablennius parvicornis
CCCCCACACAGCCACACACACACACACAACACAAACACACACACACACACACACACACACACACACACAAGCACACACTCATGCACACACACACCCGTGTCTCCACATGATGCTTCCATCCCCAATTTACTTAACCCTAAAGAGAAATTTAACTAACCTTGAACTGTATCTTTACTGTCAAATATTTTGGGAGTAGTGACACAACAGAAAAAAAAAGATTGTTGGGGCTCAGACAGGGAAATTTATATGTTTGCTGGACATAAACTTTGATCAAAGCAGATTCCTCCTGCAGTTTCAGTGTCCAGTCCATACATAATACAGAAAATCCGAATGTGCCAATCACATCTGGACATTCAACAATTCTGCATTTGTCAAACTTTAGATCTTGTTCAAATGTCAAAGTTTAGTGAAAATCTCAATGTTTTGACTAGTGAATATCCTACTTAAGAAAGTATTTATTTGTTCAACAGAAAAACATTAAATGTAATAATACAGTTAAGGGTTACATTGCTGCATAAGAATGAAAAGTGAGCAACAGTACCAGTGAATTCATAAAGGATCCAACTAAACTCAAAATATATAGTTTATTCTCACATTAAAGCACGTTGAAATGTCTGCTGATGTGATTAAGCGCTTTACAAATAAAAGTTGATTGATTGATGGTAGCCATTATGCATAGTTGTACCCAATGCAATGAACATTTTGTGAAATATTCCCATTTTATAATATAACAATAGAATCCACATTTGATTTACATATCTCAGCTAAAAGACTTCAAACAGGAAAAAAAAACTGGAATAGTTTCGCATAAATCCTGTCTCCGCTGACAGGAGCTGACATCTATGCTGCTCATGAAAATGACCCCAAAAACTGTTTATGACATCTAGAAACATAAAAAATAACCAGACAGCAGAGAAATACTGCTTTTTATATGAGTTATTATGATTACACCAGCTAACATTCATCAACCATTTATAACCTTCTGAGTATCATCAAAACTACACAGTGATCCTGAAGAACTGCCGGGTATTAAAAGGTTGAAGAGTTGAAAGTATCAAAGTCTGCACATTAACACTTCAGAGGTGCAGCAATTATTTTGGTATGTTTAGTGCTATTTCTTGGCTGGAAGTAGTGAATTATTGGAACTGCACAGCAGGTGGCTTTCAGTGAGATTGAGCTGATGTTTTCATTCATTTCTCGGTGTTTTTGGGTTGCCTGTCCATTCATCCACATGTCTGCCCCATTCTACTCAATTCTTTTCAAGTTCTATGCAAACACTTTCTCATCATTCGGTTACGATATGAAACAAACATATTATTATGACTGTAACAGAGGTGGTAAGTAACTAAGGACCTCGCTTTCGTACCTTTATTGTGGAGATCTTTTCAGGATTTGTAGGTATCTTTTACTTGAGTATTCATTTTACTTTACATCCTTCAAACTAATTTTTCTCATTCAATATTGAGCCTTGAACGACTCAGTACAAGGTTACTTATATTATTTATATACTTACATGTTAAAGTAAAAGGACTAAACGACTTACACTTAAGGGTGATGAAGTTACAGTACTATGAACTGCATGCCAAGACTTCCTTCAAGAATTACTTTTAAACAAATATCCATACTTTTACTCAAGTAGGGACTGAGAGTACTTTCCCAGGTAAACATTTGGCAGTTTTTTTTTTTGTTTGTTTTGTTTTTTTTTATAATTGTAATATTCCAGAAAAGGATACACCTACCTAACAGCATTTTTTACAAGTGAACATAATGGTATCTACACAATAATAACCACTTGGTAATTTGGTCTCATTTAGTTACATTTTAGCAGAGCTGTCCCTCCCTCCTGTCGTTCTCTCCTGCCAAGATAAGTTCATTAAAACATCGATCCAGAATTGCTATTTTTCATGTCTAACTCATCTTGGATGTTTTCAGAAAATGATGTGTACCTTGGAGTTCTTTCAAGTTATTTCAATGTTGCTCCAATTGTCCAAGTTACGGGTTCAGTTCAAAAGATATATAGATAGAGTGCAGCATTTCAAGAACAGCTGCAAATACTTTGAATGTGATTCTTAAAAAGAGAGAAAAACTGTGTTGCAGTGAAATCATTCTGAGAAGTGATCCATGTGTATGTAATGTGAAAAAAGTTAAGGTCTTTGCCTCTTTCTGGATCGAATTGGCCTGTTTTCTCTATGCGTGCGTGGATCTTCTCAACGTTCCTCCAGCGGTCTAAAAACATACACGTGAAGTCAAAGTTGCCCCCGGGTTCGATTGTATGTGTCTCTCTCTATCTGCGCTGTGATGGACTTGCAACCTGTTTCCAACCAAGCTTCTTTTTTCCTTTGTGTTTCAGACTGTGGAGTTTCCCATTGGAGGAAAGGCAGGAAGAAAGATCTGCAGCCTGAAAGCTGAGAAGACATCAAGCGGAGTGATGTTCCCTGCTGTTATGGATTAGGGATTAGTAGTTTTCTTAATATTCCCATGGAGAGGAGTACGAAGACCATCCACACTGAAAGGAGAAAAATTCAGTCCTGGTTTTAAACATGAATAAGTCTTTTTCAAATGTGCAAAACGTAGCCAGGAAATCCAGGTAGCATCTGTGATGACTCATTAGATTTCTAATAATAAACAATATAACTCATTTTGAGGCGACATCACTAAATTTTCCAATGCCCTGTCAGTCAGGAAGTGTGGCGCCCTGGAAACAAGTTTTTTTTGGAAGAGATTTGTCCATGTTCACGTGTGTAAACTGAACTGACGTACAATCAATCTATTCTTTCCTATTGCGGATTCTTTTGGAAGGACGGCGCGGCACAAGCGTCTCAAACCTTGTCAGCAAAAGGGTTAACTTCACCTGCAAGAGGCACTAATCACTGTGGCTTTGCCAGAAATCTCCGCCCACAATGCCTGTCATCCTGCAAAGATTCACCTCGGAGAGCAGCAACGAGAGAGGCGAGACTCTGGATGATACTGAGAGACTTTGTACCATAGTGACTTTTCTCCTCTCGGCGAGAGCGTGAGTGATGTATTTGAACTCCAAACCCGATGCAAACCGATAACTACTGTTTTTACTTCTCTATTCAGCTGTTAACTTTCCATCTCTTAACATTCCGCTGCCATTTTTAAATGTCTTGCAGGTCTGTTGACGCTCCAAATTGCATTATCAGAAGCTAGTAGTGTCCCATGTTGCCCAATTCCACGTTGATGGATAACGACATACAGTCGTCTCCCTCCGTCCTAACTATGCATTCACATTTGCTGCAGGTCTGGTAGTTTGCTTTACTCGAAAGCTATTGAATATTTCAATGCCTTATTATTAATATTAAAGTACAGGCAAAACTTGAGGAGTGGCCATTATCATTTCAAGCAAAGTTTCAAAGCATCAAGACAAGTTCAGCTTGGTAAGAGAAAGAGTGATGTAACTTAACTAATCATGTAAAGTGACTTTTTCTCATCAAACCTGATCAGTATTATCTGTTGTTGACGGGGTCTGAGATAACTTCTCACTGCGTCAGCACTGATGATGTGGTTTCTAGAACCTCCCTCCGCCCCGCCCATCCACCACTCCACTGATCTGTTGCAAATTGGGGGCCTGATTTACTAAACACCTCCAGAAAGTATACTGAATTGCATAATTTGCGCTTTCACCTTGTAAGCATTTTGCAGGTTTTGTACGAGGAGGAATACTGAGTGACACCAGGTGTAAACAGAAGCACCTAAATGAAGGTTTTGTGTTTTTCAAAGTTGTTTTCCGGAGAGCGATCAGCTGGAAATGGTTTATCTTTGCTTGTGTGTTGATCGCATGGTAAAATACAGAGTTTGACATATTGATGGAAGACGTAATCAAACATGTCAGTGTTATGGTAAATAAATCTAAATTTGGCAACAAAAAAAAAAGCAATATATGATCATCACAAAGTAAAAAATGTGGAAACTATATAAAAAGCCATCAAACAAATACAGAAAAAGGCTTTCATCACATTACCAACAGCGTCTTTGCTAAATGTTGAGCCGGTTTGCACCATATGTTCAAACGTTGGTAAAAACAGACACAATACTGAGCAATGTAAGCATTTTCAGAGTTGTACATTATTTGTTTAGTATAAATTTGGTGCTTTATGTCCGATGAAGGTGAACGTGCTAAATTATATTTTTCATCAGTGTGTCCCATGACAAAAACAGCTCCCACAGGTGCATGCGCAGAATATCACACTCTTTTTTTTAATACACGTAGTAGATCAGGCCTTAAGTACAGTAGCTATATTTATTGAAAAGATTATGCTTTAATAGGATATTTTAATTGTGAGACCCACTGTATATAGTATAGACTGATTCAAATGTGTAAAAAAAACAAAAAAAAGCAGGAAAATGAAGGTTATTATAAATGGTTTTGTTTATGTCTTGGGTGGGGTAACAGCAGATGTCAGAGACTATTCTCATTCTCAACAGGAAAACCTACTGAAAGGCAAAATGTTTAGGAAGCAAACAGCTGGAAGGTGAAGGCCAAAAAAGTGCTTTAGTAAATGAGTGGGTAAAACCCTACTCCATCGTGAGGTGGAAGAATAATTGTAAGAAGTGTTGCTTGTGTAACAGTTGGCTATCTCGCCTCAGAAAGAGAGGATCACTAGTTTGAGCTGTGTAGATTATGCATGTGTTTTCTCCAGGTAAGTGGGTTTTCCTCCCACAGTAATTGGAGACTCTACAATCATAGTGGCCTTCAGCCCCAGAGCCGGAAAGTTGGTTAAATTAGTATCGAAGCTATATTGGTACCGTAGTCTTACTGTACTCATAGCTCTGGTGATCTCTGTGTACAGGCACCGAATCGAAACAGACGATTGCAGGATATTGATGCAGGAACAAACACGTTTATGACTTACTGTTGAGTGAAGTTGTTAAATCAGCTGTGCTCAGTCGACTGAGGGCATCCTGATGAGAGGTGCAATAGAGTGACATGTAAAGTCTTTCTTTTTTATTTTTTTTTTTTTATTTTTTCAGGACCGGACTGCGTCTTCTTTAGGTTTGACTCAAAAAGTCTTGTTCTGTATGTTTTTGATCTTCCCTATGGACACTTGGAGTTTCACATGTGGTTTCGTTTTTCACATGCTTGACTTGATTGTTGATGATGATGAAGTTAAGTTAGAGTCGGGTGGTAAGCCCTTAAGCCGTTAAGCTGTTTAAGATGTTCCCCCCTTTTTTTGATGACGTGGCATGACAGATACATCGTGGGAGATTTAGTCAAAACATATAGAGGGCAGTGGAGGCTTTTTTGAGGGAGTACTTTGTAACGACACCTGTTTTATTTCACCAACTCTGGCCACATTTAAGCAAATTCACTCCCTTTGGGTGGTTAAATCATTCTTTTTTTGCCGAAAATGTTCTCCTCTGAAAGCTGACCTTCATGCCAATGCAGACATTAGCATTAGAAAGACATTCCCGTTCCAAGTGGGGGTGGGGGGGGGCTAACACATGTGAAATGGAATGCATAGAAGAGTACAACATCCATCCTTTTTAGGGCACATCCTTGTGTGTTTTAGGCAGAACTTGGATCTCATGATTATTTTCCCACTACTTCAAGCTGTTATTAGTGTGACTCACAGCAATGATGACTTAATTTCAGAACACTTGGCTTGTTGCCAGCAGTTCCTGACTGACTGGTTCAGTCAGTTACTAGTGTGACATTCTCTCATCCACCTGTATAACATGATCTTATAATATTTATTAATTCACACACAATTTCAGAATTTAATGCCAAAACAACTAGCTATGATTCATGTTTGTAATTGAGAGTGTTCCCCTTCATTTGCTTTAAGTGAGTGACAACTGCTCTTCTCTTTCATTTAACAAGTGAAATACAAATTACAAAAAAAAAAAAAAAAAGTTAAACCATATATTTAAATCCCAAATATTGCATGCCATAATATTTTATTTATTGTGCAGTCTAAATCATGTGGTTCCCTTTTAAGCTTCAGGTATTTGTATCATAACATGTTTCATCAGAGTGTGTATAAAGTATCTAGTTGTAAAGTTTTCTCTGTTTGAAGGTAACAGTTCACACATTCACTCCTCACATCACATACAATTCAAGCCTTCCGACTCTGTTTTTTTCTCGTTCAGAGAGAGAATGATAGTGTTCAATTATGTGATATTTTCTTATCAACTATGTCACATTTTATAAACAAGAATTACATGAATATTAAAAATAGTTCAAAAGAGATCTGATAATGCCTCTCTGAATGTATATGCACTGGTCTGTCGTACAAGTGTATTTATTAGTGTCATGTGGAAGTTTTTGTGTTGTAATATATGAATGTACACACACCCAGGGACTACAGGTGGAAATTAACACTGTTACGCCTGGTTCAATACATTTATTGTATACCATCCTTATTCCAAGTAAACCATAACATGACACGTACAGCAATGGCTTGCTGAGGGGCAAAAAGCGACCCTCAAATGGATAGTGATTGATGGTGGGGGGTTTTCTAAGAGTATTTTTTATTATACTTTGTCAATCATATTCAACATCATGGATGTTTTTTTTTTTTTTTTGTTTGTTTTTTTATAACAATTCAAGTATTCTAAGATGTATTCAGAGATCCCTTATTGTGAAAACTAAAGCGATATTTCTCACTAATATCTGGCAGCAAGAGACCAATACTGCAAACACATAGTTGCAGTCTGTTGTCTGGAGATAGATTTTTTGGAAAAAGGTTTTTTTTTCTTTTTTTTATACACAAGATATTGAATATTTATTTTTTGGAAATGTAGAATGCTATGTGGTCATGCTTTTATGAAAGAAATAAAAGAAATCACTATTTTTATCAACAAACCTCGATGAGAGTCCAGTCATTTATTCCCAGAGTATTTGAGAAAATTACGAAATTGTTATTAATGTTTGATAATATTTATGTTAATTTGCAATTTATCAAAAAGGTATATTTGTAAATTGAAAGGTTGTTTTTATGTATGAATTTGTGTCCGCTTGAAGAGCAAAGTTTTTAATGTCAAGCCAAGAAACGGTTAATAATTGCAAAAGTTATAAAGTCTTTATTATCATTATACAATTTATAATGACATTGAAGGGATGCTCCTCTCACAGTGCAAATGAACGAAATGAAACAACAAAAATAGTTTCGATATAACAAAGAATAATGTAATATGACAATCGGTTCAAAGATGTTTCAGTGTTTGAGCTCTTTGTTTAAGTGTAATCTGTGATCTGTGATGTGCAGAATGTGTGAATCGGTGAATGTGAGTTTATGGGTTGGGCAAAGGAACTCAAAGCAGAAAAGAATTAATGAAGCACTGTGTATGTTCATTTCTTCAATAAATAGATTTTAAACTGTATGAATGAACATGAGGGCACAGCATTTATGTTAGCGTTCCTTTTCATCAATATGCGATTTGATAGTTTGTCCCTCCGTACTTACCGTAGTCAATTGACAAAAACAGGAAATAAGTTTATAATTTTTGAAGATTTTGGTTTTTTTTTTTGTTTTTTGTTTGTTTTTTTTTGCAATAATGATAAAAATAGGTATGTCTTGGTTTACTTTGAAATAGTAACTCTATTGTTTTTGGCACGTGTTTATCAGTTTAGTCAAAGGACTGACAGGAAGTCAACTGGTGTTTCGGATTAAGTGGTTTCCCTGTGAAATTGGTGACCGATGGCTTCTACAGTCCGTTGTTGTTGCTGCAGCAGATGTTAAAATAAGACTGGCAAAATTCACGATACATAGAAACTTAATTTGAAATTCGGAATTGCGTTTCCAAGGACAGCAGCTGATTTCTGTCGGGGTTTTAATAGCTGCTGTTACCAGCGACACGTGACGCTAAAGGAAGTTGGTAACCAGTTCACAGGGAAACCACTTAATCCGAAACACCAGGCGCTGACGTCTCGAGGAGCGGATGACGGGACTTTCTTCTGGTGTTGTAAACATTGACCACTTTCAAAAATCGTTGCAAGATGTCGTCAAGTGGTGAGATCCAGATACCCAACCGTCTCCCACTGCTGCTGACCCACGAAGGAGTCCTCCTCCCGGGCTCCACTGTCCGCTTCAGTGTGAACTCCCCGCGGAACATGCAGCTGGTCCGGCAGCGTCTGCTGAAGGGCACCTCGCTGAAAAGCACCATCATCGGAGTGATCCCCAACACCAGGGACCCCGAGCACGACTCCAACGACCTCCCAGCTCTGCACAAGTAAATCAGAATTAGCTGCATGAGGGGTGATGAATTGTAAATAGCCAAGTTTGCTGCTGCTTGTGTCGTTTCGGGGGGGTGTGACATGACAGATAGCCCTCTTGGAGGTGTTATAAAACTTACTACTGTTTGTCCTCTTTACAGTGGAAATCAATATAATTCTACTTGAAATCATTAACTTCTTCATAAGTACCAATTATGCCCCTTACATATGCAACGATTAGTCTATGATCTATTCCAGATAATATAAAATGTATTATCAATAATGTGCCCTATAATAAACATAGTAATACGCTTTTTTCTAGATAATTGAACACATGCATCTAGTTTTTTTCTTATTCTATAAACCCTACAAGTATTATAAAATTCAATACAAATGAAATAATATGTAATTCACAGTCATACAGTGATTATATATCCCATTAATTACTATTCTCCTGCTCCTTCTAAATGTTTTCAAAAACTATTTTTACCATGTTACACTGACATGACATTTTAAAAGGTCAAAAAACTTCTTATGTAGGATTGTTAATACTGAAATTGTTTACAATTCCCCCCCCCCTCCAGTTACTCAGTGTTATTTGTTCTAGAAACTACTGCATTCGCTCTGCAGTCAAAACCAATGAGGCACTGAGAGGAGGACTTTGACCTGCTATCACTGGTCTGCAAGCACAAGTCTGGTTAGTAAATAGCAGTTTCAGGATTCTTTGTACATCTCTATCTTTATTATCAAGTATTTAGAGTATCAAGTCAAGTCATTCAATCTTTCGGTATAACAAAAGTCCCTCACTAAAGAGGAAACATCTTTAAATTTGAGTGCTATTTGGCTTTTTTGGGTCGCTTCTTGTTGCTCCTCTGTTGGAACAAAAGGATTCAGGATGCAGGCGATGAATCCGTGAAAACAAAGAGAGGAGTCAGATGTCCCTGTCTTTGTACTAAGGCAACGCAGTTGAGAAAAGAAACGTGGATTTAATTACTGGATAATCAATCAGAGTTTATTTATTTATTTTAATTGCATTCACTGTTTTGTTGAGACTCTAATATAGCTCAACTTATCTGGCAGCTGAAGAGGGAGAATACTTTTGACTGCTTCCTCTTCTGAGTTGGGTTAAGTTTTATGATGCTCATGATGCAGCCTGAGCTGTTGCGGCTTTGGGGTTTTGCTCAGGAACCCATAGTAGTGACATACTGACAGTCGGATTCAACCAGCACACTTCTGTGTATAAGTTTCTCTTGGCCAGAACTGCCATCAAATATCAGTCGATATATGCAAGATATTAACTGCACTCAAAGCAGGATATTTACAGACTGAACAGCTTCAAACAAACCGTTTCTGGTAAAAAAAGAAAAAAAAAAAGAAAACAACCTTTGAATTGATGTTTTGCTTCAGTGTTTATTTGATTTTTTGGGGTAAATTTCATTTTATTTACTGACTGATATCTTGAGAAACTACTACTTTTTTGTAGGAGTGGGTTAGAAGCCATGCAAGAAAATTGACTTAAAACTTTTCATGGCCCAGCTGTTTTTTTAATGAATTCTACAAGACACGCGCACGCACAACTACACCGTGAGCCCTCTGAGTAGGATGTGTGCCAGTTATATGATTCATTGGATATTTTTCCTTGGCTCTCTGCAATTTTCAATCTTAATTTACCTACATTTGATTAGCTTTAAGACACAAAGGATGGAATAATAAACTCCACCTGTAGTGAGTGACCCTGCTTAACTCCATTTTTACCTTCTTTCATCCATTCATGTGTTTGCTCAAAGGTCTTTCTTTGTTCCAGAAGGTTTTGTTTTTCCATTCTTGTTTTAGTTTGTATCTCACAAATGTATTCAATCTAATTTGTCTCTGAAAATAGAAGCTTTACAAATATCTAATATTGAAAATGCTTTTTGTTTTGAGTGACGCTCGCAGCAATGACAGTGTTCCAGTGTGTTGCCTCTCTGCATTCAACATGATTTTCTCTGTGTCTGTAGAATTGGGACGGCGGGGATAGCAGTGCAGGTGGTGGGCAGTAACTGGCCCAAACCTCACTACACCCTCCTCATCACCGGACTGTGCCGCTTCCGTGTGTCAGGTCTGCTGAAGGAGCGGCCCTTCGTCCTGGCTGAGGTGAAACACTTCTGGCATTCAGTCCTTGCGTCTTATTTCAGAAGCCGCGTTTGGATTTTAAAGCTTGAAAGTTTATTTCACCACTGAAAATAGCATCAATCATACTTTTTTTGCACCTGTAAACATTTCTTACAGAGATGTGACTTTGTATTATATAAATTTTAATGAATATTGATGTCATAATAAGCAACAAAGTTCTGCTTTGTGTGGTAATTTAATTGAAGTGCATAATAGTTATTGTGGAGCACGTAGATGTGTATTTCTTCTCTGAAACATCAGTCTGAATGAATCAATTTGGTATAACAAGAATATTTAATAAGATGTCTGAAGTTACTGAACAACAACAAAAATCCTAACTTTTCATTTCGTGGAATAAATTAATCCAAACATAAGAATGTACTCTGGACAAAACCACTGGCAGTCATTTCATGATGATCGAATTAATCCAGACAGAATGTGAAATGTGTAAGACTCACAGTTTGTGTTCACATGACCTGAGTTACCTGGCAAATTGTGACTTTTGTCCCATGATGCATTGAAGAAACGGTTGCATCGAAAATGCTCCAAACCCTCCCAACATCATTAAAGTATAGAGCAAAAGTTCATAATATTATTGAGTCTGGATGTTTTCAACGTCCATGGGACATCAAACACTAAACAAAGAATGGCTTTAAGATGTAAGAGGGCACCAGTTGTGTAAACAACAAGAGTAAAGCTTGCAAAATCATTCAGCGATAAGCCACTGTCCTACATACTGTAATGCATGGTGGCGGTATCATCACACCATGGGGCTGCTTTGCTGTCTTTGGTCCTGCAGTGGTTCATAATAATACATATTTAAAGATGTTCCTGGTATTTTGGTGTGTAATTTCTTGTTCGATATCAGAAAACGGAGTTTTGGGGCTTTTTGTCCTTGAGCAGGTTGAATAGTCAGAAATGTTGTAAAGAGAAGGTCAGACCGTTTCAACTGTCTAACAATGACTGACATATCCAATTAGAGAGAGCTTGAACATGTTTGTGTTTTTTTTCTGCAGATCTCCATTACTTGTGTGCTGGGTTTTTATGACAAATTGGTCAATTTGTGTTTTGCTGTGGATTTTGGATGTAAAAATCAGAGGTTCCTTTAGTTCCCGCCAAATGTATCATTACAAATTCTTAATACTTGACATGTAATAACCCACAATTTATCCTGCAACCTGGTTTTGCTCTTCTTTTGATGTCTACAGTGTGGGAAACAGTACGTTATAATGGACAGTGCTGAGAACAGGATGCCAATATAGAGATGTCTCAAGAGGCTACAGCTTTAGAAAAAAAACAAATCCTATTTCTTACTATGACTAGATTTCATCCCAACAAATCTGATTAGATTATATACGACTGAAATTCTGAAAAATCTACATCCAGTCGTTTACAGATGCAGATGAGCATCATAAACTCTCACAGCAAGAATAACAACAGGACTTCTAACGGGAAAGACTGTATTCAGCCAATTGACAGCATAGTTTGTTGCTTAGTAACCATGTCTCCAGTCTTCACATTCAGCATTTGTCCATTTGATGCATTTGGAAAATATTATGTCAAAGCAAATCCGGCAAGCCAACTGTGTAAATAAAACAACAATAAAGACTGTGAATAACAGCCGTTTAAACCAAGAAGCTTTAAGTGGCATATTATAATTGTTTGTGTACGTAGTTGGCTTTTTAAAGAGCATGTTCAATGTCAATTTTTAAAAAGATCTGCTAGATCAAAAGAAGTGAAAAGTAAAAGAACAGACGTGATTTCATCGATCAAATTGTACAGCCAACAACAGTCAAAGCTTAAATAAAACATATACGGTAGTATATGTTTTATTTAAGCTTTGACTGTTGTTGAATGCTTTTTTTTTTTTTTTCTCATTTAATATTTGTAGCTCTACCTTTTTTGGTCAATTCAGCTGCAGCCTCCAAGTCAAGTGCAATATTAAATGCCTTTTGAAGCCTTTAAACTCAAACTTTTACAGTATGGGATTGTGAATGCTGCTGTAAAGCCAGCACTGCACTGTATACTGTACATAGTGCAAAGTCAAAGAGCTGTGTCACACACGTTGACCTCACCTTTTATCTGCAAACAAAACTGCGTCCCACTCCTTCTACTCCAAAGAACGATTTGTCCCCCTCCATCCTATTTAGTTATTCCAAACAAGCTCATTGGTTCTGCCATATTTGCCCTGTGATGGACTGGTGACCTCTCCCGGGCTTTACCCTGCTTTTTGCTCACAGTCCGCCGTGAGTGACGAAGTGTGGAAAGTATTATTTGACCAAAAGTAGCTACTCGTCAGTGTCACAGTGAATGCAATTTACAAAATCTTGCAGGTGGAGCAGCTGGATAAACTGGAGCAGTACACCACTCCGGCGGGACAGGGTCTGTCGGCGGATGAGGGCCAGCTGGGCGAGCTGTCCCAGAAGTTTTACCAGGCTGCTGTGCAGGTAGGTGAGCCAAGGAATAAACAGGAACAGCCAAAAAAAAAAAAAAAAAAAA
>OMNM01033300.1:1641-13108 GCA_900302745.1 Parablennius parvicornis
ACACACACACACACACACACACACACACACACACACACACACACACACACACACACACACACACACACACACACACACACATCTGGCTGTCTTTATAAGCTCAAAGGCATGCTGTGGAAATTATATGGTGCCGAGCAAGTGGCTTGGGAGAACACAGCACTTTTAAAAAAGAATCAGGAGCCGTAGCCGCCGTCCATGCTTCTCATTACCTTATGGTCACTTTTAGTTCAAAGTGGAAACACAATGAAATCAGTTAAATATTTAGTAGCAGTTTAATTTTTGTCACTCTGTGTCCTGTTGAAGTCTTGAATCTTATGAGCACGGTAGCATTATAATAGGTGTTTACTACATAATGTGAGGCTGCATGTAAAAGGAAAGTGGCTATTGTTTGTGTGGACAGTGGTCATTTCAGTCCACAGGCCATTTAATTGCTATGTGGTGCAAACATACCTGTAATTTTGGTCAAATGGTCATGAGAGAGGGGGGTGGTGGTGGGGGGTGCAAGAACAGTTATTGTTGTTATTGTTATGACAGTTGAATCAAGTGAAGCAATGCTGAGATCCTCCAAGCCTGGCTTGTGGGTTCTGTATTATGCTGCAGTACTGCTGTGGAAAATGAGTCAGAGAAGCAGGTTGTGACCTCTTCTTCCTGTTTAAAGTGGTAACACGCCGATGTGATATAACTCATATCGTTGAGACACAATGAAAGCATGTCCATGGAAAAATGTAGAAGATAGCATCGAGAGGCTTAAAGTACTGTAGGTTGGAAGACTGAGGGACAATAGCTGAGCAAACATGTAGGAGACAGGTGAAGAAAGATCAATATTTTAAAGCTCCTAAAGACAATTTTAACAGTCTTATAAATTCACAGCTAGCCACACTGTACGACATGAATCGAAATAAATATAGGGCACAACATGAAGTTTTCCGTGTGCAGATTGCACTACGAATATGCAAGCTTAATTGCAGCCCATGACAACACGAGTCAACGTATTTGCACAAAAGTACGTGATTGTACAAAAATATGTGATGGCACAAAAATGTCTGTCTTTTGTTGCAAGACCATGACATCAGCCGTCCTTGACCTGGGATCAAGGTGCGACGTAAGACCACCTATGAATAGCCAAGACCAAATATTTTGCCACAATTCTCCCACAACTGTTATCTTTCGTTTGCAATGGCCAAAAATCACACAGTGTGTGGGGGCCCTCAGTCGCTAAGCGAAGCTACTGAAGGGACCCAATGGAATGTGCTAATTTGGAAACATTGTAACCTCATACTCAGTAAAGTGTGCTATTAGGAAACTGTAGTTACTGTTGCAAGTGCATTAATGTGAAAAATGTACTCAAGGATTGTGGAGAAGAAGTCAGTCATTTTGTGTTACCGTCACCATTGTTAACTTTTGCCATTCAGAAAATGAATTTACCTGACTGCTGTCCCAGAGCTCTGTTTCTGAGGAAACTACGAGCAGTATGGTGGTCACCATACATGACAACAATGTAGACGGAGATCTAGCAGGATATCTACACTGTACAGAATACAGTGTTAGAACAATTTTCACCCATCCAATATCCCACAGCCTTGTACCAGAAGGACCATTCAAACATTTGATGATGGGCTATGTAGATATGATTGACCCTTTCTGTATTGCGCGAGGGGAGGAGCTGGGATATCTTACCAAAAGGTCAATAGATCGCGGGACTGATGAAATGCAGCAGAGAGACATGGTACCCCATTGTACAAACCGTAAACACCACCATCACGCTCAAAATATGTAAGACCAGCCCAATGGCTCGCATCCAGTGTGCACAAGTAGTTCCAAATGGAGGACATGTCATTGATCAGAAGAACTCATCCCAGATAGTTCAGTATCAATTGCTACATTTTAAAGATGGCACAGCCCCATTGGGAAACATCTTCTGGATATGTAAACATAACACCAAGTTGCTATCACAATTACCATATAATTGGACTGGCATATGTGCCCCAGTAATGATAAAAGGACAATGATTCCTCATCACACGGAGAGAAAATCAATCACATAATCGAGAGAGAAGAGATGCAAACAAAAACAAAACAAATGAAAATTGGGAGGAGAAGCGTTTGGATGAAATATAGATTAGTTGGTACCAAGTTCCATATGGAGTCCCTGAGGACCAAACAGCAACAGGATCTAGCTGGATAAAATCTCAATGGGGATTAGTGGCAGCCCCACTTGTAGGTCAGATTTGTAATGCTCAATACATAGCAACAAACAGCAGGTGGGTCTTAAGGTACAATCAACAAAGGTTTATGAATATTACTCCAATAATGACTTTACAAAATAGATTTGTTCTGGAAACATTAACAGAAGGAGATCAATTTACATGTGAAACAATTGGGGATGAATGTTGCACAGAAATACCATTTGACACAGGACAAATGAAACAAATGAACAAACATTAAATAAAACAAATGAGGGATGAGCACATGAGAAAAAAAAACAATTGAAACACTCAATTACAGGGCTTTGGGGTTGGTTAGGTACTACATGGGTATGGTTTTAGACACCTTAAAATGGTGGGAAAGCAATAGGACTGTTTCCACTGATCATCCTGGTGTTAATCTGCTGTGTCCCACCTCTACTACACATTTTAATTTTCATGACTATAACGGAAAAATAGCCAGTAGTGATAATGCAGCATTACCCAGATAGAATAGAAATGCACGATTTGGGGATAGACAGCATCATGGAAAAAAATGACACAGCGTGCAAGACCACCATCCATTCTTCATAAAGTACATAAGCAGTTTGTTAAAAAAAATTTTTGTCAATATTTAAAATGTAAATACCAATATTCACAAGTAGTAATTAGATTGTCTCCATTACATGACTGTGCATAATAGCAAAAGCATTCTTCCCCAGACACCCGCAGCAGTGGAAGCATAGACTAGCAACACTGGTGGACCTGTACTGCATACATCCTGCTGTGCACCCAATAGGAGCCAACATAGGCCCATTGAAAAATGTAAAAGATGGCATCTAGAGGCTAAAAGTAGTTTGGAAAACAGAGAGACAACAGCGAAGCAAACACAGGGGAGACAAATGAAGAAAGATCACTATGTTAGCCACTAAACAAAGCAACAGATGGGACCCCATGGAAAGCACTCTTGTGAAAACATCGTAACCATATACTTAACAAAGTGTGCTATTGGTGTTTGATTTAATTCAATAAAAGGACTTCTGGCTTCATGTCTCTGTGTCCGGACCCTGGGGTCACAGGGTCCCCTGCTACAGTGGCTTCTCGCACAGGACACAGGATGACAAAGCAACTGACGGTGGTGGAAACTTTAGCTTGGGTGCTGGGTGGCGTGGTCCAGCTGTGGCAGGAGCAGGCTGAGTGGGACCAGCGGTTGATGGAGTTGCTCTGGCTGCAGAAAGGGAGGCAGGCCCAGCTACTTGAGGAGCTGCTGTCCCGGTATGGGGATACGCCAGGGTCCCATTCTGCCATGCGAGCACCAAGTGCAGGGCAACATATTCCGGTCCTGTGGAGATGGACGGCGCTAAAGGTCCAATTGAGCCCACGCAGACAATGGTAAGGGGTTCCAGGGATAGCAGCTGCAGCATGGCAGTGAACCATTGCGAGCTCTGTGTGGCTGATCCCTGGCTCCGCGGAGGAAGACGGGATAGGCGAGACCTAAACAAATCATTGCTGATGAAGCTCCCGTACACACCAGCACCAGCCCTGTGCTTCCTCCTCCTCAGACCCAGGGGCAACAGATGGCGTGCTGGGTCTCCGATGGGGCCCAGGGTGTTGGTGACGTTGGGTGGCGGGTGAGGCAGCAGGAGCAGCAGCCATGATGAGGGTCAAGGCAAGGACCAGATGGCGAACATGATGACCCAGTAGGGTCGCCTGCTAAAGTAGATGTTCAGTGTAATTTTTTTCAAGTCCAAAGAGGAGAACAACATCTTTGAAATACACGAAAATATAATAAGATTGCACTATCTCCAATAGCGATGGGGATTGCTACAATTTGTTCACTTCCGATTCCAATCTTTGGCTATGCTTAACAATTGGGTTTTTTGTCAGTTGCTGCTGGGTTGAGATTCACTCTGGAGCAGATCAAAAACACGAGATTCATTTAAAATTATCGCTGCTGTGTGTGTAAATGTTTTTTCATACTGGGATTATTTCCTCCCTTTGATGAAACATCCACTTTGCAAGCAGTGCAAAGTTGCCCTGTCATCTTTTCTGGCGAACTGTAACAAAGACGTTTGAGCATTCGCGCTGCTTGGGCTCCATATGTCCTTCTGGTTGCACTGGTGAATGACATGACGTGACATGTCGTGCGCACTGGAATTGATAATTAGTATTTTGCAAATTTAACAAACGATTCCAAGATTCTTGTTTTCGAGTGCCATCCCTAATCATGAACTTGTCAACAAAGAAAGCCCCAACAAGATGCTAAATAATTTGAAAACCCAGATCGTAGTTCAGATTTTGTGATAGCATTCTTCACTTTAGTCGTCTGCAGTGGAATTCCTCCGCCTTCCCGGTACTCCCTTTTTTTTTTTTTTTTTTTTTTTTTACACCTTTCTGAAAACTAGCAAATTGCACTGTGGCCTCTGCTAATTTTTACATTGAATGTCCATTTTGTCATCACCGGGATTTGAATCCGGTGCTACCACTGTTAAATTTCAAGACGTAGCCTGTCCATAGGTTTTATTGCTCAGCAGATTAAAGTTGAGCATCACTGAGGAAACTCAGGCTCTACTTCTGATGAGCATTATAAAATCAATTGCATCATTCAATCAGTCATCAAAAAATAAATGTATATGCTCTTAAGGATGCAGTGACCATAATATGTCCCAATCTTTCAGTTAATGAGCATCTATTTCCAAATTTCATTTATTTTTCTTTCCCAGCAGCACATACCTCATTGTGTAGCACAACTTTTAAATAATGTATTGTGTGACTGAATAATTTGGAATAAACGTAGAATTTAGTGAATGTAGACACTTGCCTGATAAATAGTTAATGATATTGTCAGTTGCAGGGCTACACTGACCCGGATTTGTTTTAGCACCAGTACCGACCTGTTTACAGTAAAAACAAGTATAGTCATGTTTTCAGAAATATGCATTACATAGCATTTCTTTGATAATGCCACCTTCCTGCTGTCATGTGAACTTGGATAGAAACAATTTAAAAGAGGTTTTTAACTGTAAAACATGAGGATTATTTTCTGTTGTTGTAAATAAACTCAGCTCACCAGATAAAACGATAATGCCATGTGACCTCAGGTATGTGACCGTGTGGCCTGTCTGGTCTGGTTGGTGAGTGTCGTCAGTCTTGTGTGGATGCTTTTAATTTGTGAAGCCGTGTGGGTGCTGCCTGCATTCTGGCAGCTCCGGCAGACAACAACAGATCAGAGAGCGTGCTGCGACCTGCCCAAACTCTCCCACACTCCACCGGGATTTTCATGCCAGCTGTCAATCGCTGGTTCCCCCCCCAGCCCCCTGGCTTCCACAGCAGGTCGGACCCCCTCTCCCTCTGACTTCACAAGCATGCCACAGTTACTCTTTCCATGATATGCCCCCAGAAGCAATGTTTTCAAGACACTTCATGAGGAGGTTTGTTTGTAACATGTTCCTTTTGATCCGGAGTTGAAAACGTCTGACTTTCCTCCTCAGAGAGTGTTAGATTCAGCCGGATGTAAACAGTAGCAAAACCAAAGCGACGCTGCTTTCATAGGCCCGTAAACTCGCCGCTGTTGACGTCCTTGTCGGCGTTAATGCCTGAGGGCGCAGTCGTGAGAAAATACTGAGTGGCTTTTTGGTGATTAAGCATCCGTGTGTGTGTGTGTGTGTATAGTGTGTTGTGGTTTCCAGTAGAAACGAAGGGTGGCGTGGGAGTGGGTGAAAGGGGGGTGGAGGTTGTGGGGGTATGGAAAATGTGAAGAGCACTGAGGTTTTGGCTGCGCCTGACGAGTGATGGTCCCGTGTTTCTGTTGTTGTCGCTGCTATCAGTTTCACCGTCCATGTTTATTCACTCCTTCTATCCATCCTGACCCATTCTCCTCCTCCTCCTCCTGCTTCTCCTCCTCCTGCTCCTGACCAACTGTACCAACATGATAAGAGCAGGAGAATCAGCAGCGTTGGATCTCCTCTTTCCTTTCCGGCTCTGCTCTCCACTGCCAGCTTATCAGCAGCCTTTATTTTGTCAGTCAGGTGCTGAGAATCAGCATTGTTGCGTGTGCGTCTGAAGGATGCACAATCACATGTCTACACACAATGCTCCCCCTCATATCTCTGTGGTGACTCCAGTCCGGCTGATTTCACTGCAGCAGGATTAATCAGCAGATCTGTGTCGCTTTTAGTTTAGAAATGACTTTGTAGTCAGTGTAAAGTATCTGGTGAATGTGCTTAGAGGGCTGAGCCGTTCTGAACCACTGGATAATGTGTATATCCCCTATCTGCTACAGTCAACATTCACAAACACATACTTACTATTGTTTTATGATATTTACAATTTCTATGTTATAATTTTAGGTCAAATTTATGAGAGAATTTATGGTTATTTCCACGGGGCTCCAGGATGCAGTCAAGTATACTAATAGTAATTATACTAACAATATAACTGCTATAATAAGTTATTTTCTACTTAAATGCTCAAGTAACAGTACAGACTGCTGGGCACATTAATAATAATAATAGAATATAACCAATAGACAGTTTCTGAAGTTTGTCTAGAAAGTTTTCTCTGCAACTTTTCTTCAAATTTATTTAAAAAAATATTTACAATTTTTTCTTTTTGAAAAAGATACATTTTCAACAGATGATGTTAGATTAATTATTTCCACCCAATAATTGGACTTACAGACAAACCTGACAGCAACTTATTGACTGGTTTGATTGTTTAAAGTTGCAGAAGATGTGGCTCCATCACCGTCTGGATGTCACCTCCATGACAACAATCAGCTCTGTGTGTTTGTCACCATCGCCGTGTTCTCATAGACAGGAGAGAATATGGTGTGTGTGTGTCTTTGTTTCAGAGATAAAGTACGAGAGAGGCTGAAGAAGAGAGAGAGAGAGAGAGAGAGAGACAGAGAGAGAGAGCTGGAAAGTGAGAAAGCAGATGCGCCTGTTAGAAACGTACTGTCTGGTCGCCTGGCTCCACCATCTGTTTGCAGCTGCTAGTGTGTGTGTCTGTGTGTGTGTGTGTGTGTGCAGGAAGAAAGAGGAGTGTTGTCTGTGCTTGTTGCAACAAAGAGTAAATGTATAGCATACCATGTGAAGTGTGTACTTATGTTCATTCCATTTTAAAAGTGCATGCGTGCACACATATTATCCATTGATAGGATTTAGCCAGTGTCAGATAACAAACAGGGCCCTGGTGCCGTTTCCCTCTGTCCCCTAGACATGTCTACAAAATAATCCCTGTGTAGTATGCCGGAAAAATAATGACAGTAAAGTGGACGTATAAATAGTGAAAACGGTGCAAAGTTTGGGTTTTAGTGTTTAGTCAGCTGTGCAGCGGGTTCAGCCAGACTCGTAGTGTGTCTCCGACCAGCCACAGGATAATGTTGTGCTCCGGGGTCGGCTATCAGAAGCTGCTCTTACCCAGACACACTTTGAACGTGTTCAGGAATGTGTGTGAACTTCAGAGCTGTGTTTCCCCAAAACAGCTCACTACTGAACTCCACGGCAAACTGCCGGGGCACAAGAGGATCAAAGTCTTAAGAAGATTTTGGGGGAATATCGCACCAAATCTGGTTGTAATAGTATTTTCAAATTCTTCAGTTTAAACTCTATCTGGAGAATAAAATGACTGAGTTGCTGGATGGGATGGAAATTCAAATTTAAAAGTGATTTTTATCAAATGGTTGAGTCTTTGTCTTTATATTGTCTGTATAATTTGGGGTCCTGGGGTGTGTAACCCGTTTGTTTTGCTACAGTGGTCATGTGTAAGAGGAGGGGATTGGTTTTGGGGAGGGGGGCAGCGTTGGTATTTCAGACAGAGACAAGCAACACAGATGAGATTGATTGAGTTACGCACGGTACACTTGCTTCCTCGGCTCTCGGCGGCCTGCGTCTAATGGTCTTAGCAGTAGGTGACAAAGTGCTGTTTTGTTCCCGCTATTGTGTGGATGTGAATGGAGCACAGCGACTGGAGGGGCGGGAGGGGAAGGGGCTCGGCTCGGCCTCGGATCGCTGCAGAGAGGGAGGACGTACATCAGCGGCTCTGCTCTCGAGCAGCAGACGCGTCACAGTTGTTAGCAGCCAGTCTGTGTGTCACGATAGGAGCACTTGCTGACTGACAGTTTAAAAATGATGAAAACACCAAAACATTTCCACTGTGCTCTCCTCTGGCGTTCACCCTACAGATGGCTGCTTTCACCGTGCGTTGCTGCCTGGCTGCCTGAGGTGTTCGTCACAACATGTTTTCGTTTAGGTAATCCTCAGGTGCCCCCCCCCCCTCGTCTGAGCTGAATCCACACCTGAGTGAGTGGAGAGGTGACTGGCAGTAAAACATTGCACCCTGGAGCGAAGACCTGTGTCAACATGGTGTTTTTTTGTTTTTTTTAAACCTTGTTTTATATTCTTCTTTTGTCAGCTGTTAACACTCAGCTTTAACTGCCTATTTGCTAAAACCCACCTGCCTTACTTACTGTTGTACACCTGTCGGCACATCAGCCGCTTTTCAGTCAGAGATCTCCCTCAAAGACGATCATTAGAGATTTTTGCCCAATTTTTGTCTGAGGAAGACAAAAGCAGAGGTTATGTTGAGGAGTGATATTGATAAATAGTTTGGTGTGGACAATTCTGAAGAGTTCACAAACTGGTGAACGTAATAACGAAAATATGTGCTCCTGACTCTCAGGATAAATCATCGTGAAAAGTGAATGAAAGATGTGAGGAGGTGTTTTTCTCCTGCTGTTATGTTGAGAACTACGTCTTCTGATGATGTTGTTAATGGAGTTTGGCTGCAGTGTAAACTTGTCCGATACAAAGCAGCACAGGGTTCTTAATGTTCACACAGAGCACAGACTGTACGATGGCTCATGATCTTGTTAGCTTCTTAACTACTAGGAGAGGAACGTAAACACGCTGTCTTGTCTGACTGAGTACCAGCATGATGAATCTCAGCCCGGCCTACAGACTCTGCAAACCCGAGTAAAAGTGAGGGCTGCACAGTCTATTGCAAATTCAACAAGCACAACATACATATCATCAATGTTTCCATTCATTCATGGTCAGTACATTCAACGTGATGGAATTTTAAACCTGAAAAAACAAAAAAACTGTGATTGATGGTGGTTAATGCCAAACATTGTTACTGGTTAATAGTTGTGTAAATTACAGGTGAGAAGCCCAAATACTTAATTATCATACACCTGATTGCTTGTGTTTGTTGTAATTCATTCCATTATTTCCGTACTCAACAACCTTTATTTACATGACATCATGCAGCTCAAGTGTTCCTGTTGGATATTTGACCATAGATGTTGAGATAAAAAACCCTAGTTTATTCCATATGAGTTTATTACATCAAATAGCCACAGGTTTGTAAACTATAATTTTATAAATACTATAATATCTGTCATATCAGTAGCCCAATTAACCTCATTGCGGATTTGATAGGATAGATTTTAGTGTTTAATTGTACCATATAAAACACATAAAGTGATAAAGGAATACTACTAAGTGGCTTGCAAATACTACTAAGGAAATACTGATTGTTATTGTCTAACTTTAAAGAAAATATTTTAGAATGCTTTACATTTAAAAAAAAGAAGTCTTTTGTAAACATTCATGTTTTCAAGTGTAAACGAAAAACGTTTGTTACACAACGCTGGTCAGAGCCACTGAAACGTTTTGAAAACGACTCCGAGATGGAATAAAAAAAACAAAAAAAACAAGCCTTGTCTGTGTAAATGGAGGAAAATACAACTTTCCTGAAACACCTGCTACTGCACATGTGCACCACAACGATAATAAAAAATTCTTCCACATATGCACAAGTAGAGACAAAAACAACGCTTGCCGCCAGAGTCTCATGACTCCCATATTCCCCAGAGACTTGGTAGTTTTATAGTTGACATTCATCAGTACTGACAATCCAACGTCATCATCTGTCATGTGAGTGTCCGTATACTCACCATTTTTCATGTTGTTACCGTGTTTGTTCTTTGCAAGCGTGTCTGTGAAGTTCCATTACTAAAGTGGCCTTACATGAAAACTATATTGATTTCAGGGTTTCTGCCTTTTTCCTGTAAACTAACATCGTTGTCAAAACGTTGCCATGTGAACGCAAAACCTTCCTGAAATGAAAATGCAAAAACAAGGTGTTTTTAATTGAGACGTAAAACGTGAAAACGGGGCCTCAGATTCTATTGTTTTAGTGGGATTATCTGGCTAAACACAACATTTATACATAATGCATTTTTTTTTTAGTTTAATCTAATTTTCAATATCAGTTCTTCTGGGTTTTTGTCAGATTGAGATTTGACATACAAAAATATTTGCATTGATGTGGCTCAAAAACATTCACATTTTACAGTCAAATGAATAACCAGTAGGGCAGATACTACGTATGTCAGAACTTGTCTCTTCTGATTTGCAGTTTGTTCACGTCTGACATGAGCAGGTAGCCCCTGCACGATCTTTTCCTTCTCACTGATTGGAAGCAAGTGTGTAAAAATGCCATCCAACAATACATCTGCAAGCAGTTCTGAAAAACAAAACAAAACAAAAAACAAACCCAACAACATTCGTGTGGTGTTGTGGTTGAAGCCCACAAAAAGTAAAACAATTTTCCTTGTTTTTCATTCCACTTTTGTTTTCTTTTGCCATATCAGTTTTGGTTTTTTTTTGGGGGGGGGGGGCACAACAGAAGATGGGAATAGTTTTCATATATATGTGTATATTTAGACTTGGCTCACTTCTCTGACTAAGAAAAACAGCCCTTTTCCCTCGGTTTTCCCTCTCGTTCCCTCCATGCCACAAAATTACAATGTGCAAATTCATAAACGTATACGCTGTTTTTGCACGCTGGAAATAAACATGACGGTCGGGAGAGAATGTCGCTGCACTGAAGGAGCATTTTTTCTCATCAGGGAGTGGGTTTGATCCCAAACTATTGTCTGTCTGTCTGTCTGGATTTACTCAACCACACACTCCCAAACCATGCCACTGATTACTAGTTTAGAGTTGCACCAACTGCTGTCTGGTCCTCTGGCTAACCTCTGCAGAACCTGGTGGGTGTGTGTGTGATCCTGTGTATGTGTTTGTGGTGTGCCCTGTTCATGCATGTCTATGTTTGTACACTACACAGTGAAAGTATGCATCGCCATTGGACTGTTTTTCAGCGTCGGTATTTTTGTTGACAGCCATCTCGCAGTGCTAGTGTGGCTGGGAATACTGTTTGTGGGGTGGGGGGTTGGGGGGTAATTTTTGGGAAGGTTTTACTGTGGACTTGTAATAT
>OMNM01033310.1:0-11895 GCA_900302745.1 Parablennius parvicornis
TCTCTAATCTGCTATTGATGGATTTATTGTGGAATCAATAACTCGTATTGACTCGGACTCCCGGCAACAACCTTCATGTTAGTTGGGTTTCAGTCATGACAGGAAGCTTCTCATTACAGTGACCAACCTACTCTAGAACACTCCTCCTGATTTTATACATTTTATTCTTTAATCTTTATTTTACCTGGTTGAGATCAAACTGTCTTCCTGGCAAATAAGTAAATAAATAACTTTAATTTGTGGGCAACTTATTCATTTATTCACTTCTGCAGACAGATGTTTCTGTCTACAAGTCGCTAAGCAACTTTTTACAAGAGTCCATTAAACAAGGTTTGTGGAACCTCAGACCTTTTTCCAGCGCTTCAGTCTGGACTTCAGGAACAGATGGTTAGAAGAATATCCTGAGATTCTAGGATATATTCAAGTAAAGTTTACTTGATAAAAACAATTAATGTTTTTTATCAACAATACTAAACTTTTGCTAGAGATTTTCTGTCTCAAATATACAATTTACTCAACACTACCTTGGTATATCAACTTACAAAACCCAAGTTAAAAATACTTCAGGATTATATTCAACTAAGTTTTCTTTACTTTCTCTAAAGCCATATTTACATAATATTCAAGCTGCCTTCTACACTACTGCTCTAATAAATATACTTTTAAAATGAAATGCTTTTTAAATAAACTTGTTTTGAAGACCACTACAAAAATAAAATGGTAACGATACACAGTAAGAACTTCAAAACAAGACCGTATATATTATATATCCTTGTTGCATAGGTGTTTACTGCAGTCAGAACTATTTACAATGAAGCATCACGAGACAAACACGTTGCTGCCGGTGTCGGAATGTTTGTTTTTACTGATACTAACGTGTTTACCGACTTTGGTAATTTGAAAGGTGCAGATAAATAAAATGTATTATTATTATTATTTTTATGATTATTATGATTATTGTTATGATGATGATGAATATTATTATTATTATTATTATTATTATTATTATTATTATTATTATTATTATTTTTGTTGAATGTAAACAATCAAATTAAAACTTCATTTCATTTCCTGCTTTGCTGTCTCATATGGAATAAACTGAGGGTGCGTCCAGATAGTCCCTCCTTTCTCCTTTCCTATCCACTTTTCCTTAACCCCAGAAGTGTTTAAGTGGCGGCCATGATAAGGAACATTTGGATTCTCAATAAGCAAAGAAAAAGAGGCTCAACGCTTTCTTTATAACCTCCTTCAGCCTCGGAAACACTGATGCATCCTTTACCCAAGGAGACGAGATCATGCTGCCCCACAATTCCTTGTCGTGACATTTAAAGGGACCCGCCCATCCGATTGTTCAGCTGAAATCACGCTGACTGTCTTGAATAACTTTAAATAGTGTAAAACCCAGATCCGAACTATGAATGTTATGTGGATGTCGTAAAACAAACACAGTAAAGTTAACTTTTTGTGCGGCCTATTCTCGGTTTGCATTCATTATGTATTCACCTGCCAGCCTCCATTCAATCCTCGTGGTATTTGAGATTTTATCAGTGGCTAGAGGCACATTGGGAAATGTTTTGAAAGCACTTTTTGCAGTCAATTCTCGGAAATTTGTAGTTTTTCCCCAGGGCAGACGGCACTAACCTTCGCCGCCGTCAGATTATTATTACGTCACCCAGTGGATTATCCCACATAAACTGCAGGTCTGAAGAGGCTCTGACTGCGTATTTTCAAACAGATCAACTCTCATCTAAACGTTTGTTTACTACCTAATATTTCTCTCTCATTAACACCCGCCACAAGTTTTATTTGGCTCTCCTTAGCTGATGAGCATCACAATACAATATATGGTGCCACATGCAGTCCAGCGGTAAGAGCAAGCGTTTTGTTCTTACCGTAAGAGTTGAGCCCAGGTGTCTTTTCCCACTCGGTGTTTGTGCGTTCTTGAATCTCCTTTTCCCACTCTTCCTCCTCCTTGTTCATCAGTGTGCAGGTCTCCACAGCACTGACTCCGTCCCTGTAGAAGGCCTCAAGTTAGCTCAAGTGTTCCACCAGAAAAATATCTTCCCTGTGGAGAGATCACCAACACTGAGCAAAAATAACTTGATGATGTGAATTAGATACAGAGCAGTCTTTGTTTCATTAAACCTGTTGGTGCCTAAAAGTGGAAAACAATAAAAGCAGCAACGGGGGAGAAAAAAAACCAAAAAACCGGCTGTATCCTGAAAAACTGTGCCGAACAGCTGGGCAGATACTTTAGGTGTTATTTTTAATGTCTCTTCACCGCCACATTGTTTCAAGTGTTTAAAAAGACAAAGTGAGTGTGCCTGTCTCAAAGAACAAAGCTCTGACGTCACCTCCCGCGTACTTTAACAGACACTTCAATACGCTCTGAATATTAACTCTCGCGTAGTTTGCTGGCTGACCAGGAGAAAACACCTAATCAAGTCTGTGTCACCTTTAATATAGTCACATCATTACATTTGCAGTAATTGTGTCGCTTTTCAAAAAGGAGGACACAAATCACGGCCTTGTATCATTAACGATACATATTATTACTTGTGTGTATTAAAGTGTGACTCATATTTTAAAGCAGGTTTAACTAAAGTGGCATACCTCTTCTTGGGTCCGAATTTTTTCCTCCTCCACCGCTTCTCTCTCGCTGCGGGTAAGTTTGGAACCGTTGGCTTGCCGTCATGATAACAGGGCAGAGCGCCGCGGTCTGGTTCTGTGTCAGGACCGACCGAGACGCCACCTGGAGACGCTGCGCTGCCGATGCTCACAGCAGCCAGGCCGTCGGTGACGGCTGAAATGAGCTTCGGTTCTTTTGTGGGTGCTGCTTTTCTAAACCTGGCCTGATCCCGATGGTTAATATAACCATTTACTAAGCACGGCGGTTTGGTGCCGTGCGGGGCGCCAGCTCGTCGTGCGTGCCAGTTACCTCTCCTGGCAGCAGCCGAACAGCTCTCAGGAACAAGCACGCCATTAACCGAAGCGGTGCCTTGGCGAAGGCCGTTGACCGCAGTATTGGCTTCACAGGTATCGCCACACTTCTCTCTTCTCCGTCCCCAGAAAATCATGTGATTGTGAGACATCCTGTCACCTGTGAAGAACAATTGGAGGCAGTTACTTTCACAAAGACTTGTTCAAAATCTGCATTTTGAGAGCAAAGTATTGATATTAAAGTGCAAATGGAGAGAATCTATTTTCCAATACTTAAAAAAGAAAAACTTGTATTTCATCTTTATCGTCAGAATCTTCTCAACCTTTTTTTTGTAGACTTTAAGTTTTATTAAAGGGGATTATATTATGCAAAATTCACTTTCTAATGGTTTTTCCATCAGTAATATACTTTCCCCATACCTGGGAATGATGCCCAAGAAATGAAGAAAGTCTGTCATCATCTCTCTCCCTGGATTGTTTAAAATTTTAAAAAGTCTGTTGCTCCAACAAGAGAATCAGAAATCAAACCCTATACAGTGTCATCATTTAGCCACTCCAAATTAAGGTAGGCGCTCCCTTTGACCCTTCTACAGTCAGGCAGCTCTGCTCTGGCACATGACACCATGAGAGGAAGTACTTTCTCCTCATTCTAAGATAGGCATGTGTGGTCGGAGAAAGTCCAGCTCACACAGACAAGGCAGATTTTGAATGCAGCTCCTATGATTAAATATTCAAATGGATGAAAATCAAGGAAAAGCTGGATTTGGGATAATAAAAGAGACCCATGTGAAAGTGTTGAAAAGCTGTGCAATATGACTCCTTTCAGAGAAAGCTATACAACCAACGGATGAATATTTTCATCAAAAACCTTTCATCTCTCTGTTTTAAAGTAAAATATCTTAACTCCAGAAACTAAGTATTAATGTTGTAAGATTATTTAAATCTCTCCCAACAAACTGCTGTTCATCTTTTAGTCCAAGGAAATCAATGCAAGCATGGAAAGAAATTGATTTCATTTAGACAAAATGCATACAAAGAAAGAAATATTGTTTAAAAAAGTTTGCATGTCAAGAATTTATAGTTGTTGCATCTAAAAGCAACAACAGAAACAGTAAAAATGCAAGCCGGCAACTAACTGGGCACAACTTCCTGTCATCAAATTACATTGCAAAAAAATGTTTAAAACGCATATAAAAGAAAATTCAATTCTGAATAATACTGTTAAAGTGTCCTCATACTGCAGATACAGTGAGGATCTGCAAAGCCACACAACCAATTAGATGTACTAAACTCAGTCAGATCTAATTGCCGCACCGCTTTCTAAAAATCCTTAAAAAAAACAACAATCAAACTTTTCAAGCTTAAAATAGAGTTGTGGTCATTTTCTCCCACACATAATGACAGCTGAGTTACAATGATGAGCAATATCACAATGATCTGCTAAAAGTTTAACATCTGCTGAATGTTCAGCTGTTAGCCCAGCTATGTTTACAAAAGTGGAGTGTATATTACGAAAACAAAGGAAATTTTCAATAATATCAATCTCGATTATTATTACAATTTTACTTCCGGTAGAGTGCAGCGCTGGTAGCCTGCATGCTATCTCCATTAGCACTGGCTGATGGAAACCCTCGTGACCAAATGTGAAAATTCAGCAACTAAAACAGAAGCAGTCGCTGACTCTCGGGTGGAAACATTTAATCAAGCGTTCTATTTGATTAAAAACCATGAATCGGTGCATGACAGAATTCAGTTTATTGAGCTTCTTACCTACACCGTGGCCGCATTACGAACATCCACGTGGCTGGCGCCAACCGCGGATTGATACAAGAAATATACACATTTCCGATAGCAAAGGTGTCAATTTCATGATCCACCATTGCGTTAAAAGGTTAGTAAATACGCCATCTGATTCACTTAGCTTTTATTTTATTTTACTGAAAAAACTTATCAGTCATATTCAACTTAAGGAATAGGATTCATCCCCTTACGCATTTTTGGAACTACTTTTTTTCCTTCCGCCTATTATGGTGATCTCATGCTGATGGATGATCACTTACAATATCAAATAGAACAAATACACATACGTTGCTGACACTTTTTGTCAAAGCTGATTATCTGAGGTTATACAGGTATTTTTGTTCATTTTATAGAAAATTAAAAAGTCTGTACACATCTCAGCCTCTTAAATCTAGAGTATATGTGGGACATTTACAACTCAAATGAAAATCAAGGACATTTACGAAAATAATTTAATCTCATTGTGAAATAGAAATGAAATGTATTTTATGAGTGCTTTTTAGAAGAAGAAGAAAAAAGAAGTCGTCAAATATATGAAAACAGGAACCACGGAAGAACAAAAATGCAACAGACATCTTCCCAGCTCTGCTTTTTATTCTATACAGAGTCTTACTATGGAATTCTGTAACGTGCCAAACTACTGCTTGAGGATATTGAGATGAATTGGGGAATATGTTGTTAAAAAAAAAAAAATCAGGGAAGGAGGCAATGCAAGGGAAATCATGCCTATTCAGTGTTTTCGTGCATTAAAGAAAAAAAATTCCACTTGAATCATATATTCATTTTTTGCATAGTACATTTAGTGTTCCAGACACTCACCAAACATGCCTAATATATAATCAATAGATAATCCGGTGAGGGAGAGGTGTTGTGACTCCTTCAAGTGCTCTTCAATTTGTCACAGTCACTGAAACAAAATAACAAGCACCAATGTGTATTTTTCAATCATTCAACAAGGAGTCTGAAAATGTGTTTTTGCTATGGATAAGCAAAAATACTTTATTTCCAGCAAAAGTATGTCACACAATTAGGAAGCTGAGAAGTCAGCAGCATAAAGTGGAGAAACTGGAGAAACAGATGCTTTACATTTTAAAAGGCCTTCTACAAAAGAGAAGATTTAAACATGAATAAAATTGACTATTGCCATTTGAGCTGATTAGATTTGACTGGATAGCCCGAAGAATTTAAAATTTAAGAGCAACCAGACACAACTTTGGGACTGTTTGGTGGCTCGATGTGATGGTTTCTTTTTTCTTAAATAAAAAAAGAAGAAAAAAATCCATGAACACATGAGGAATTATATAGTGGAAACAGCTCAAATTGTTAATCAGCTAATATTGCCCATGAAGCTCACTGTTAGGAAGACAGTGTGTACATCCATACAAAAATCCAATTTTAAGCAAATAAAAAATCTGATGATTTTTCATAGCTAACAAAATATTGTGAAATGCAGAAAAAAAACAAATTTATTCTAACTTGTGTATCATACAAAGCATTGTGCTCTATTACTAGCAAGACACCTAAACAACCACTGGTTTGTTCTTGATAAAACGTTATAAAATAGTTCTTAGTATCAATCTGAAAAAGAGTGGTGAGTGGCACATGAATACAAATTTTTCACTATATAATTACAACATTTACAAGTCAAGAAAATATGTCAAACATAGACATTGAACGTACCCTCAAAAACATTGTAAATCTAGAGCAACATCATCTTGAAAACTGTCCTTAAAAAGGCACAGACAGAAGAAAATGTGAACCATGCAAAAGGAAACAAAAAGTTTTTTTTTTTGTGCAAGGAAGCAAAACTCAAGTTTAGACTTATTACATAATACAGCAGATTGTAATTGTACCCTCTCAACACAATGCTCTCATCATTACAGTACTGAATACTGTGCAAGTGTGTCCCAACATACCCTAATCAATTACCAATATTTGAATTCAAATCTTTTAGCCACAAAAAGTAATATATTGACTTGTACATTCATGATATTTACAGTATTGGAGAGTTTCAGAGAGCCATCGGGGTTTTAACTACAATCTGCAACCTGTATATATCGAGGAGTTACCTAATCCAGTTTATTAAACCAAAAACAGTCACCTGTGTCTGCTCAAATCCAGTGTTTCAGTTGATTTCACTGAAAGATGACTCGGTAAACCATGTTTAATGGTTACAAATCCACCAAATGATCACCTACATTCACCTTTATTCTGTCATTACGTTTCTGTGCAACATCTTGTAAGCCTATTGCTATCAACAGGGAATCTTTTCAAGCTCAAACCTTGCTTGCGAATAGCAGCCACGGGAAAAATTACAGTTTCAAGACACTCCTGGGCTGCAGCTTACGTGCCAATAATAAGTGACACTGCTACACGTCTCAACCAACTAAGGGCCACTTCTCGGTCAAACATATTCTCCAACTGATTGACATTGCAAGCGCTGTGTTTCCTGGAAGACATGTTCTCAAGAAAAGAATTTTTTAAAAACCAAAACACGTTCACCTTCAACGTACCTTCACTGACTTCACAAAAAAGCTTCTTTCGCTCACATACATGATGCATCATGTAACATCACCGACTTTGGGGTGAAACACTCCTCCTTAAGTCACTTTTGTGAACTTAGAATCTAGGCACTCTTCTTTCTTCAACCACCTCGGCCTCGTTCCTCAGTCTTCTTAAAGCACTTGCTCATCCCAAACCTTCCACCCTGACGCTTTCAGAGAACACCCATGTTACAAGGGCAGTTTATAAGTCAGGCACTGATCTGCCTTCATATCTGTCTCACGCAGGTTAATACAGTTACTTACCCACTTCTTTTAGCTGACATATTTTCTTCTAAAATGTGTTTCCCTAAACCACACCAAGCAGCTCAATGTACTTTAGAATTTCAGTAGTATGAGTCCGTTTACACTGTTCCAGGTTTCATGCCACAATACATTATGTCCAGTGTTTTACGATCGAGGGACGGCGCTGATCCTCAAATCTTCTGGGTGCAGGATTCCTCTGGGATGAAATCGCCACTTCTAGCAACATGAGATGAAATGGTCACAGTAGAATAATCACCCATCACTGACTGAGAAAACTCTCATGAGCTCAAAGCTGGAGAGGAAGTTTTTGTCCGACTCAAAACAGCAGGGGGCGATGTAAGTCTATTTATAGTCCACTGGCTCAGTCTCTTTCCACGGCTGGCAACAACTGGAATGAGTCTCACTCCTCCGAGATCAGGAACAATTCTCATCCCAGCGGAGTCACTGCTAGTTCTTGATCTCCAGAATGGAGGGGTTGTGGTCCAGGATTGACAGGATGATTTTGTCCATGTACTGCCGCAGACGTTGGTTGATTTCCTCCTGCTCCTTCAAGGCTTCCATCAGCTGGGGACAAATGGAAAAAAAACAATTTCATTTCGGTTTCTCTACGTGTATTACCCCTAACATCAGTACTCTTTGAGTAGACTGAGACATAATACTGGAGGAATCTACACACAATAATGCTGAGCAAAATGTATTTGAAAACTGATTATTCAGAAAGTTTAACAAATGTAGCACAGTGCATTACCCTTGAGAATGCAAGAATCACTGCAATTGTTATCATAATGCTGCTCAGGGAAGATACTGACAATACTTCCTATTGTTCTCGATATTTATTAAATCAATATAAATTCTACATTACTTTTCTTCAACAGCAAAAACAGCAAACAAGGGGATCAAATCACTCACTTTGGTTGTATAAATTAGACAATGAATCATAAGCAAATGAGAATAAAAACTTTGACGGTCAAACATTCAGTAAATGTTCATAAAACTTTTGAATTTTATCAGAGTGATTATTGTTTCACTGTAACACTGGGCAATCGGCTGATCAATTTTAAGTCGGGTTTGAATCATATCCTTAGAACTATCAGCAGTTTTGTGTAAAATGTGGTTGTAATAACTGAGGACAATATGCAGCGTAGGCACAATTGTAGAACAATATAAAACTGTCACGCTGTGGTATGGCCTGGAAATATGACGTTTTGGTCGTTTCATTCACTCAAAGATGTGGTAAGGCGGTTATTGCCAGAAGGGAATGGCAAATGTAGCCAAACTGCAGTTTCACAACACACTGGTGACGTCATACTGGCGTTACCTGGTCTCTGGAGGCGTTGTCTATTTCAGCGGCGAGTGACTGGGCCTTGGTTTGGGTGGCAAACAGATTCTTGGCTTCGTACAAGCTGAGGCTGAGGATCTGGCCGTTCAGCTCTTCATTCTGCTCCCTCAGCTTCTGGTTCTCCTAAAAAAATACAGGGTGACAGTGAGAGGTTTGAGGAGGGAGGAAAGCAGGGAGGATAAAAGTCGAAGTGCTCTGACCACTCGGCCGTGTCAACACCGGCAGTTTCTTTTTTAAAGTGGACACAACTAAAAGCCTCACTCAACCAACACGACCAAACTCGGTGCTTCGCATCTCATTCAGCAGGAAACACAGCAGAGCACCTACAAGACGCAACGTGGGTTATGTGTGTTACAGAACAAACTGTTCCCCTGCTTGGTCTGGTGTGTTATAAAAGCTCCGTGATGAAGTTGCCTTTAACTGCTGACAAGAGGTCAGTTTGCCCTTCCCTTTGTTCCACCCTAACCATCATAGAAGGGAATTGCACAGCTGACCCCATTTCAGCCTGGGCAAAGTCTCTCTACTCCAATGTGATTAGTGGTTAATCGTGAGGTCAAAGGTCACAGAAGTAATTTTACCATCAGACCGGGACGGAGCCGAGCCCCAGACAACACCAGGTGCTGGAATTCAGGGGGAAGAAAGTCCTGGGACACAAATCGCTGGACACACACATACATACACACAGACATTTACAGAGGTGCACAGGCAGGCATGAAAAGAGAGTCCATCCTTCCCCTGGATCACCAGAGGGCAGCCCCTCTCAAAGTGAAAGTCTCAAGAGACAAAAAGTGATATTTGAGCAACCATATACAATCAAAATGTATTGTTCAGAATCTGGAATAGAGAAATTGACTGACATGGTTAAAAGAAACACTCTAGTTTTGTTCCTGTTATTGCTCATGGCTACAGGAGCATGTGAACTTTATCATGTTGACTCACTGAAAACAAACATACACAGTGTGAAACAGCAATATTGAAAGACTGGCTGTATATCCTTTTTCAGTTACCTCTAGGTCTGCTGGTTTTTGTATCTTTAGTTGTGTTTGAATCTCTCAAGTAGAATATGTCAACAATACTCTACTTTTAACCATCATATCAGAGAACATCTGAAAAACACTTCAAGCATCTACAAAACTTTATCTCAAATTTTTACTTTGCATCAAGTCTCTCCACTTTGCAGAGGAGCAACATTTGGCCCTCAAACTGTAGCAGGTGGATACTGAAAGCAAAATATTGGTATTTATTGACAGTGAGGAACCACACGGGAACATAAAAACACATGTAGTCAGCAGCTAAGATCCTCATACAAAGTGATAAAGCTGCATTGTGCTCCGCGACACGCTCCACTTCACTGACAAAATATTAGTGTTTGAGGTCCACCCTGCTTTAAAACAAGACTGCACAGCATTTGAAACCAACAATATAACCTCACTGTAAGATGCAGTATATACTCCATATATATTGTACCACAAAATGAGCACAATATATGGAAATATACTCATTATACAATTTCTTATTATAAAATGTTATGCAGATTTCCAGCAGAGAACCTGCGGATGTATTCCTCCCAGTACATTGGGAAATTAATGAAATTTAAAATGTATGTTGCTGTACTGTAACTTTGCTTTTATTTACAAAAAAATTAAGCATTTTGGAATTGCGATTCTGAACAAAAGAGGAGAGTAGAGAGAAGGTAAAACTTGCAGAAAAAAAGCTACACATGCAAGTCCTGATCACGCGCGTTAAAAAATAGGAGAGAAAAACAAGTTGCTGAACGTATCCTTTTATGAACTGTATGAAAATTCCAAGATGCATCCAACTTCCTTGAATAACTCACTTACTAGTATGTTAGTAAATAAAATGCGATATAAGCTGCATCCACTCTAATTTACACTGCTCACACGTCTGTGTATTACCTCTTCATAATCCACACCTACACTTCACCAGGTAGCGTGTGTGTCTTTTAATAGCACCGTAAAAATACAGGAAGCTCATCAGTGTCACGACTCACTTGTTTTAGTTTTAATTTTTTTCTTTCCACTAATAGACTTAATAAAGAGGTACAAAAGGTGCTTTGTTACTTCCATTCTCTAAAGTTTACATGAAGACATCAGAGAGCTCTGGGAAACTGCAGTATTGAGGGAGCCGACGATGTAAGCACAGTGTTTCATCAGTACCTGCTTGAGTCGCTTGACCTCGTGCTCCAGCTCCACCTCTCTGGTCCTACTAGTGAAGTCCATGAGTCCAGAAGAAGAACTGCGACCCCGGCTCGGCTTCTCCGCCTCCAGCTTGAAGAGCTGCAAGTGCTCCAGCTCTCGACGCAGATCCTCTATCAGCTGCACACCAGAGAGAGAGAGAGAGATAGATAGATAGATAGATAGATAGATAGATAGATAGATAGATAGATAGATAGATAGATAGATAGATAGATAGATAGATAGATAGATAGATAGATAGATAGATAGATAGATAGATAGATAGATAGATAGATAGATAGATAGATAGATAGATAGATAGATCAAGATCATGTATGTACCAGTCATTCCTGACTCCAGCACTCAGCTCTGTTTTCTTAAACCCATTGTCTAATTTATATGCAAACATTCAGTGGTTGTTTCACACATGTTATTCTGTGTTGCATTAAAGTATGAGAAAGCGATTTTCACAGTCACTGATTGGACACAATCATAACTTGGCAAATGGGATTTTTTTTTTAAAACGATGTGATTTTTTCCCGACCTTCCTAGTTCAATTCGTCAGCATTTTTTCTCAACTAACTGCACATTAGTGGACGTTTCTTTGCCGTGTTAAGTTCAGAGGGGCAATTAAAACCCACCAATGCCCTCTCGTGGAATTAGGCACAACTGCGGCTGCCAACGAATTGCAGAAGCCTGTTGAACTGCTCATCAGGTTATGTACCTCAAGAGGGCAGCCGACGCCAACAAAACACTTCTAAAATACGCACAAGAACCGTTGTACTCCATCCATCCATCCATCCATCCATCCATC
>OMNM01033312.1:0-11166 GCA_900302745.1 Parablennius parvicornis
CAACGCAGATCGTCCCGGAGCCGCAGTGAACGGTGGTCGGAGGCTGGGTGGCGGCGGGAGGACTTCTGCAGGGTCCGGAGGGGGGAGATCAACACCCTGAGGCGGCCACACTGTGCAGGTGCCAGGCTCGGAGACGGAGGGAGGCGATCCGGAACGTCCTCGGGGGGGTTTGGGGGAACCTTTCCGGGGGAAAAAGAAGCGGATTGTTATCCGACACGATCGGACACCCAGAGAAGCGTCGTGTGTCACAGACCTCAGGGCTTTATCAATGGACGAGCAGTGAATAGATGACGCCACAAATGAAACGTCCAGAATGATCGAAACGGAAATTCTCCGTTATGTCACGAACTAACACGGCGAGAAGATCACTAGCTGCCCGCTAGGTGGCTAACGTCACCGTCACACGTGTCTCAACGCCACATTTTGTCATAATTAAAATTAACTATGCGGAAAACGTCACTATAACAATGTCCTCGAATCGTAAATACCACTAATAAATCGTGATAATCTCGACACACGTCGTGGTCATCGTCCAGGCTTCAGGAATTAGTCGGAGCCCGATGCTAACACGGAGCCCGCTGACGTCGCGGTTATTAGCCGCGTTCAGTCGAAGATAAAGACACGACGCGGCCTCTCTGGCGGTCGACAGACTGCTGAGTTTTCTCCGCAGATTCGAGGCTATCGACGATGAATCCAAATTAGGGTAAACGGAGAGAACCGGGGTACAATTATTTCCGACCTACCTCTCGAATGTTCTGCGGAGCTCTACTGCTGACGGCGCTTTTAACTGCAAGCTAACGAGTAGCACGGCGTTAGCCACATCCGGAAATTAGCATTCATCTCAAAGTAAAAGCATGTCCAGGACTGAACTGCGAAACCATTTCATTCATATTTGTTTTAAAAGAATCAAATCTTCATCAAACCACATCAAGTAATAATAACCACTGTCTTCGTGGTCTTATTATGTCCACTCAAGGATATTATGTTAAAAATAACGATTAAGAAAATACTAACTATATAACTAAATAAATAAATGTACACCAATTTTTTACAATGAGTTAAAATGTGTAATTAATATTAGAGCTTTAAAGAACTGCACAAAAGTAAGACCATAGATAGAAATTGGGATAAAAGGATGAGAACAGGTACAAATACTAACCTTTAGTTGCGTTTCAATGCTGAGTACCAATACGAGTACTTACTCACTTCTGAGTCTAATTCTGTAGAAAGTGTCCATCTTTGAGCCTGGTTCTGTACTTAACAGAAGTAAAATTGAATTGAATTGAATGTACACACAGTGTGATCATTTTGAGCAATCTGTGTGTTCATAGTCATGTAATGTAACTTTGATATTTTTTGTCTCACTTCCATTTTTCATATATGTGTACGTTAGTTTTTGTTTATCTTTTGACTCATTGGTGAACCTTTGTGCTCATTTGTTTTTGTTTTTTTTTGTGCTTACAGCTTTTAGTTTTTGTCTTTTTTGAGTTCAGTTATCTCAGGCCCTCTGGCCTGTCAACTACGATACTCTATATATATATATACTTTCCAAAAACACATGACTAACTAGAAAATTCCAGAGGAAATTATGTGTGACTGCCTCTCCTTTGTTCTCAGCATGTCCCTGGCAACAGAGACTGATTTCATCTGATCTCTTTTCAGACACAGACACAAGAATGAAACTCAAAATAAGAGAAATAATCATTATTTCTGATCATTATTTCCATTATTTAATAATGTAGATACTGTGACTATTACAAAGTTCTGACATCTTATTCTGCTTTAATGTTGGAAAAACAGCCGGAAGTATAGCCGACAACGTCATCCCTTCCTATTGGCCGACGTCTTACGTGCGTAAGCGCTTCCTCAACTTGACTCGCAGCCGACAGAAAATAGAAGATGGTGAGTAAAAACCTGCAACAGATTATAGATTTTCTCCCCTTTAACACATTCACAGCGCACGTTTCGACCCAGGGGCATGTTAGTGAAGTGTTTGTGGAAGTGAGGAAACGGACACTGCGACTCCAGAGCCGCCGCACGGTGTTATTTTCATGGTGTTTGACAGCGACGCTCCGCTGGGAGATGGAGCAAAGATCACATGACAGCTAACAGTTTAGTCTCCCAAAATCATTCTGACCCACCTAGAAGTTAATTTTCAAAATCTAAATCGCCACGTCTGTTTGCTGTGATCCTTTTCTAACAATTTATGTTGTCTGATTTATGACAACACCTGCGTTCTGTTTCTGTCCGCCTGTTTTCACAGGAGTTAGCTCGCATGCTAACAGCCACTTTATCTAATGTTGTTAATCACCCATTTATTAACCCATACTGCAACTAAAAGTGTTTAAATACTGAGATAGATAGGTCAGAAAGAGTTAAATCTAACGACGGAACTGGACATTCATTCATTCTGAGGTATATTATACTTTTCATTAGAATGATTTACTGCAAAATATTACTGAAGTTATGCACCCCTAGCAGTTTAAATAAGTTATTTAATTTGTCAATACTTTAATAAAGCCATGAGCAAATCCCACAGATGAATTGGTTTATACATTTAAAACAAACTGAATTTAAGCTGTAAGCAGCGTTGAACAGGTCCTCGATACTTGCAGGATTAAGACTGAGGATGTCGCCTGAATAGTGGACAGATGAGGTAAAGTTTTAAAAGTTAAATGAAGTCTCAAGCTGTAAATATGGTGAACGTGTATTCGTCCAAAGTTGAAGGAGTTTTCAGTGTCATATTCTGCAAAATTGACTTTCTAATGGTTTTCCAACAGTAATAATCGTCCCCATACCTGGAATGATGCCCCAGAAGTGAAAAAAGCTTGTCATCTCTCTACCCTGGCTTGTTTCAGTTTTAAAAAGTGTGTTGCTCCAGCGAGCCAATCGGAAATTAAACCCTATATAGTATCATTGGGGGTTCAGCCAATCCCATTGAAGATAGGCCCTTCCTTTGATCTTCCCACAATTAGGTAGCTCTGCTCTGGCACATGGTGCCATGAGATGAAGTACTTCCTCCTCTTCCCAAGATGGGCATGTGTGGGCGAAACCAGTCCAGCTCACACAGACGCAGCAGATTCTGAATAAGGCTCATGATTTCATATTCAAATTGAGGAAAAGCAAGAAAATTTGAATACAAGGTTTCTGGACCGAGACCATGTGGAAGTGACTTTATGACTTTATGTTAAAGAATGGCGTTCATTAGGGTCCAAATTCAATTCTCTGGTGTTCTGAGACATTTCATATCTCGACGAGTCTCAAGGAAAATATCAAAAAGTTTGGGGCCATGGTATGTGAAAATATATTTCTTTAAACTTCCTCTTATCATTAGGTGGTGTTATGACTGTGTTTGGCAGCATTGTGATGACACGTGAAGTTTCAGGCAGATTGCAGCATGTAGAGCAGAGTTATGCCTCACTTCCTGTTTCATGGCTAACCATTATATTCATTGGAGCGCCATGGCCACGCCCTTTAGATAATAGTTACATTTTGATATGTTTTTATCAGGAAAGCCTGTTATACATACTGGCCAGATTTCAGCCCCCCCCCTAAAAAGTACCCCGGCTCACATGTGACTTTCTCTGTTTCAGCTTTATTCCCTAAAGCTGTTAACAGCAGCATGTCATCATTTTAATTTTGGTTAGTACACCCACTTTGGAGCGAGAAAGTCTTGGGTTCAAACCTAGGTCGGGCTGGCTGATCTTTGTGGAGTTTGCATTTTCTCCCTGTCTGTGCATGGCTTTTCAGTCTGACCAGTCTATTCAGATCCCAAACTGTTCGCCTTCACTCACAATAGTTTGTCCAATATTTACTAAACAAAGAACAGTGCACATTACTAATTCGTGACCACATTAGACATTTTAATTTAAAATCCACATGTGCTGATTTTCTTCTCTATGGTTTCTCAGTCAGTATTTTTTATGTTTTTGCTTCATCATCATCATCATCATTATCATCGTCATCACTAACCATCAACCATTAATAACAACGCAATTCAACCACATTGTCATGTAACTTTTGTTTTGAATTAATATCTGTCTCCTTTAATCAAATTACTTTTGAATTTCTAATTTCAGTTTTCCCTTCTTGTCCCAACTCTTTTTTTTCTATTTCTGTCTCTCTCTTTTGTTTTTTCACCCCTCCTGTCTTTGATCATGCCTCATGTTGTTCTCTCGATGCACAACCTCACACACACCCCCTCCGCCCTCACCTCTCTTTGCCTGTCTCCGATCAATCAATCACCCAGGCTGGTCACCGGGTAAGTTTTGAGTCTCTGTTTTCTGATGGCTGCTCTGCTTGAGCACTAACGCGGGAAGGGGACGGCTGGTTCAGCTTCTGCTGATGTTTCACCTCCTAATCTCTCAGCATTTCTTCGGGCTTGTAGGAAAATTAGACTTTGATTTGCACAGAATCAATATCATGAGCAGAGGTAGTGGAAATCCAAGTATTTCTGAATCAAAAGTGTAAAAAAAAAAAGAGTCTCTATTCTTGTGTATTTCCATCAAAAATGTTTCAAAATAGAGAAGGGGTGTTCAAGATTTGATTGACAGATTGACCAAATCAGCTGCAAGCGTGTTCAAGCCTCTATCAGTTTGAGATGATCTCCAATTCCTGCAGAGGAAACAGTATGCGTCCCAATGGCGGAGGCGGAGCTTAGAAATCCAAACGTTTCTATTGGATGCACAGTGAGGCCACGCCGCTAAATCATCCAACAAATTTCACCAGTTTACTATAAGAGAAAAGGAGAGAATTTGATGTGAAAATACAAAGAAAGAAATTGGATGGTTTATGGTGACTTTAAGTATTAGTTTGTAATATTTAACTAAACTAGAGCTGATATTTCAACGATTTGTGGTGACTGAAGCATTGAAGCAACCGCTGTAATTTTAATATAATTTCCTGATTTGACAAGTATGATGTTGAGTAAAGTGCTTGTTTGATCTCATGTTGGTTACTGAGGAGTTTTTGGGTTTGCTAACCTGACGTATGGTCGGTGTGACACAGTCCTCGGATGTGGATTTTCTAACAGAACGCCAGAATAGTCTCCACTAGTCGGTGGAGTTTTAACATGATTGCTGGGTTTGGTTTCAATACAAATCCCCAGGGTTATGTTAAACTTTATCATCTGTCGATTGTCTGAAACCCAACTGTATCTTTTAAGAAGCTGAATTCCCGGTGCCGTTTGGTTTCAGACACTCGGGGTACTCTGGATTTTTCTCACCAATATTTCTTCTTTCCAACTTCTGACAGCTTGTCTTCTGAACTGCATTAATATAGAGTGAGTTGTTGTAACTAATCAGTGGGTTCAGTTTGTGCTGCAGATCAGTGGCGTCCCGCAGGGCACATCCCTCGGCCCACCAGCTTTCTCTTCAGTCTTCAGCAGTCTGAACTCTGCTGGTAACTAATCTATGTGTGTGTGTGTGTAGTTGGTCCTGGTGTTAGGTGACTTGCACATCCCCCACCGGTGCAACACGCTGCCCGCCAAGTTCAAGAAGCTGCTGGTGCCGGGCAAGATCCAACACATCCTGTGCACGGGGAATCTCTGCACCAAGGAGAGCTACGACTACCTGAAAACGCTAGCAGGCGACGTGCACATCGTGCGAGGAGACTTCGATGAGGTGACCAGTGAAAGAAAAACCTCATAAATTAACATCTGGGTTTTTCTCACATGTCAACTAGTAACATAAATACAGCAATACAAATGGAAACATATTGTTTGGATTTTGAATTTGCAATTAAAAGTGCTTCGTGTTTGGCACTGAAATGCCTTAAATATCCTAAATGGAATTGTTTGAATAGTGGACAAAAAAATGAACTCAGCATTTTTTGCGTTTATTTTTTGAGGGAATATTTGGTGTAAAGAAGCAGTTTTATCAAGTAAATATTTCTTAACTGTTGTCAACTCAGTGTTTCTTTATTGTGACATGCTGAAAAAAATAAAAATATTTTTGAATTACATATTTGACATACGGCCTCGTTTACACGACAATGTTTAAAGTGACAACACATCACTTTTCCGTTTCTGTTCCTAAAATGCCTCACGTTTACGCTGGAACGTTTTGAAAACAATGCTGGTTTACATGAAAATGACCACGAGGTGGCGCTGTTGATGGTTTCTGTTAACCTGCACTGATGGCTCTCCTTGAGAAATCTCAGTCCATATTTATTTTATGTTTTTTCCTACCTCCTCTCGCAGAACCTGAACTACCCGGAGCAGAAGGTGGTCACAGTGGGCCAGTTCAAAATCGGCCTCATCCACGGACACCAGGTGATCCCATGGGGCGACGTGGCCAGCCTGGCGCTGCTGCAGCGGCAGCTGGACGTCGACATCCTCATCTCCGGACACACGCACAAGTTTGAGGCGTTTGAGAACGAAAACAAGTTCTACATCAACCCCGGGTCTGCCACCGGAGCCTACAGCGCACTGGAAAGGTGGGAGAGCACAGACATGTTGAAACCACCGTTTCAGTTTTAAAATGACTGATGCCTTTTCACTTGTGTTGTCGTGCAAATGGACTCTTCAACTGATCCGGAAACTGGTCTGTCTCCTCTTACAGCAACATCATCCCCTCGTTTGTACTCATGGACATCCAGGCCTCCACCGTGGTGACGTACGTTTACCAGCTGATCGGAGATGACGTCAAGGTGGAGAGAATCGAGTATAAGAAATCTTAGAGGTGGTGGAGGAGGAGGAGGAGGAAGAGGTGGAGTGTATCGTTTCATTCCTGTCCACCAGGGGGCAGCAGGAGCTCCCACAGAGTCACCACAATGTTCACTGTAACAAACCGTTCAGTAACTTAACTCTAAAAGAAATGTGTATTATATTGTTTATACGTCATCCGCTTCTCTCCCAGCTCTCATTTGGTATCAGTAGAAAAAACTAAATGCAATAATGTCACGTTTTGCTTATAAAAGAAATATTTGGTGCCATTTTTTTTCTTTTTTAAATTTCTCTTTTTGTGATTCCAACATGTAACCTTTGACTTCTTGTAGTCGACCAGCTTTCATTTATTTCTGTCTCACAATAAAGATGTTATATCTCCAGTTGTTGCTGTTTTTTAATAACAATAGTGAAGTGTGTGCATTTAAAACGTCTAGAAAAGCTCCAAATACTGAATTCAGACCAAGTGGAAAAGCTCTTAAAGACCCACAGCCTATGTCATACACCCCCCCCCAAAAAAAGGGAAGACTGTACATAATGAGGAATGATGATTTAAGTGACTTTGAACCTTCATAGTTGTTGGTCTGAATGTTTGATCTCCTTGGATTTTCACGCCACTATCTTAGGGGTTTCCAGAAAATGGAGAGAAACAGAAGATTTCCAGTGAGCAGCAGATCTCCAAGACAGAAAGAGGTCAGAGGAGAATGGATAGACTGATTGGAGATGAAAGAACGAGGTGAGGGAGTCGAAGAGCCTCTGTTTCCAACCTGCAGTGAGCAGAAAAATGTCTGACAGCTTCTCCAGCGGCTGAGGATTAAACCGAGCTTTTCTTCTTTTTTGTATAAGCTGAGCAGCTTGAAACTTCAGGTGAGTTGATCTACATGGCAATGATCCGTTTGAAAACCAACAAGAGGGCAGTTCAATAAAGAAATACTGTAGAATTCAAGGTTTAGTTTCAAACTAAAATGACTTTTTGATGTCTGTATACACACACACCGTTTGATAAACATGCAACACAGTTTTTTCAGTTTAAATTCCTCAGGGATAAGTGTTGAAATAAACAAAAGTAGGTGTTGCCACAGTGAAGACACACAGATCAAACTACAGAAGTCACAGAGTTAGCAGGCTGTCAGTAAAACAACCCAGACACTGAGGAGTTGCGAATGAAACCTATTGAATGTTGAAGAAATGTGTTATATGGTACTGCAAAGCCTTCAGTATATAAATTAAGATGTATTTGATGAACACTGCTTCAAAGTGTTTAGCTTAAAATAATTTCCACAGGAGTTATAGCAGCCGACATTGAGCAAGATCATCCAAACACATGCATGCACCACCAGCAGAATGTCTCTCTCTCTCTCTCTCTCTCTTTCTCTCTCAAAAGTCTTCTAAAGGGAACTGTCCTTTCTCTCTTGGGAAACATTAGTTTAATAAAAAATGTGCAAATGATGGTGTTTGGATTTTTTTTTTCTTAGCTTGCAGCTTTTCACAGTGTAAAATCAGCCCTTACTAAAATTAGAATATATTATTTGAAAATAGGAATTCGTTAACATGCATGGCAAAGGTAAACAAACACTCAAGTACAAGTTCATCAGAAAACAAAGTTCAGTACTCAGGAAAAGACCGTCTTAAAAAAGGCCCTGTGCAGAATAAGAGTTGATAATATTACACGTTAAGTAACAAATTTGAAATTCCAAGAGGCATTTTGGTTTCCTCAGCTGGACAAAGAGTGCAACTGCAGACAAAGTTAGGGGAAACACTAAGTTTGTTCCTATCTATTTCAGTGTTTTACCTCAGGTCTACCAAAGAATGATGATTTGAAGAACATTATTCATTATCTGAAATGATCTTAAATATAGTTTTTTCACGATAGCAAAGCAGTAAAAACTTCTGTCTTAAATGTATGGTTATCAATATTTGTGACATTTATTGCAAAAAACAGAGCTACCCAGCACTTGCCAACAAAAACAACTTTATCAGCAAAACATTTATTCTGTTAATTTCCCTGTGCAGTGAATAGCTATGTACAATGACATAGTTTGGAGACCTGTTTGCAACCAATTATGTGCACGTTGGAGTCATTAGTGACAACGGGGGAACACAAACTCACTGCCATTTATAGCGTTTAATCCTTCCAAGATATCGGCTGCTAAATCAGAGCGTGTCGACTTTTGAGTTTAAGTTCATTAGGCAAATTAACTTCCATAATTAGCTTTTGGATTGGTGCACGCTTTAATTTGCTTTTTGGGGCGACGTTAAGTAATGGCTAGCAAAACAGAGCCCAAAGAAATCAAGAGTGGAAATCCAAAGGGGGCAAGGGAAAGGGCCACTTACTAATTAGACCTTATCAGATACCAAACATGAACTGAGGGACACTTGCAGCACGATGACTGATACCCCAATGAAAAAAAAGGAACATGAAACTGGCGTCAGTATCTCAAATTTACTCACTTCTCATGTGGGTTCATCAACAAGAGCTAATCTCTGCTGTTAGAAGTCAGAGGGGTTGTTCTTAAACAAGTACTCCGCCTGGAAGAGAATAGGCCAGTGGTTAAAATGTAGAGTTGCCAAACATTAAGGAAAGAAAGCTATGAACCGCGGAGAGTGAATTACCAGAAACTCCACGGGGTTGTCTGGTTTCACCCTGCAGCATTCGACCAGTCCCTGGGTCAGCGTCGGCATGATGTGCTCCATCAGGTAGTTCCTCATGGAGAGTGTCTGGGCCTCCAGCAGCTCCTCCTCCTGCTGCCTCATCTCTTCCCTCTTCTGAGCCTGATCGACCAATCGAACATTGAACTAAAGACAGTTGGTGTGTGTGTCTGAAGATTTTATTGATTTTTGATTCACGATTATCCCGCCGGGATGTTTTCACTGTAGTTAAGCTTCAAGCTTTGATTCCACAATGCAGCGGATAAAGCCTCCCCTCTCTTTTCCACTCACCCATTCCTTCCAGCAAGCTTCCTTGCGCCTGGACTCTTCCTCTTGCCACTGCTCTTCCTCTTCCTTCTCCTGGGCCTCTCTCCTCAGCCTCTTCTCAGCCTTCCTCTGCTCTTCTTCTTCTTCCTGGCTGGTGGAGCTGTAGTTTTTGGGCTGACCCACGGTGTCATAGACTTTCAGCATGAGCAGCCCCCAGTCTGGCTCGCTGCTGCTGGTGATCTCTGGAGATAGAGACAAGGAACAAAGTACAATTCAGTCACATTAATCAAGTAGATAAACCAAGTCGCCACACAAGATGTAGCCACGTGGTTACCGAGGTGCAGAGGGGTCGTGTCCATCTCCAAAAAGTAGTTGATGACTGGGTCAGCATCTGTGTTCCTCCTGTACTCAGCCAGCCGTCTCAGGAAGTGCTCCTGCTCGTAGTTGTGCTTTTGCACTACGCTCTCAGGCAGGTTGATCACTCGGTCTATCAGGAAGTCGTCTGATGCGTCCAGGCACAGCACAAAGTCTGCAGATCGCACATCGAAACATTTACGAAAACTACAATGTAAAGCTGCTTTCTGGATTGTATGTTGAAAAAATGCAAATATAATACAGAGACCTGGTACAATCTTGGATGTATCATTGTCTCCATCTAAAGAGAGGAGAAATAGAGCTGATGAGTCTTTATATATTGTGAACACACATCTCATACTGATTGGCTGAGCGTTTTATTTTGTGTCTCACCATCGAAGAACTCTTTAGCTTGTTCATATGTTTCAGGAAAACCATCCAGAACAAAACCCTGGTTTCTGCATGGATTTGACAGTAGTTTACTATTCAGTGTCTTCAGCTGGTCGTCCAAATTACCTGAGACAAAATGATGTGGGACATTTTTTGTAATTGGTAATGATCAACTTAAATTAAAAAACAAAAAAAATTTGTGTTACAGCGTAGAATGTAGGGGAGTTCTGGCTGCTCTGGGGCAGATTGTGTTATCCACATACTTGATTTGGTAAGTTTCCCACCAGATGCCCTTCATGATGGAACATAAGTAACAACTAATGCGGTTTGAACTTCTATAACCTTAAGGAATAACACTACCAACATGTCAAAAAGCTTCATTAGATACTTTCTTAAAAATAAGATGCTACATTTCAAATCTTTCCATGAATTCAAATTTCCATCGCATATTTTGCAAATATGTCATTCTGCACAAGGTCGCATTAAAAGGCACTTAAAAAAAAAGAGCAAGATAATCACTGTTATCATTAAGGATGAGCAATCCTACAATGTACGCAATTACTGTCTGTTGCACATATATCGAGCAGATTAATAACCTGAAATGATGATAACAATAATAATAATAATAATGTGCCATATGTGTTTAGTCTAAAAGCTTGTGGAGACCCCTGAGCTGAATCAGTCCCAAAAAAAAAAAAAAAAAAAAAAAAAAAAAAAAGAAACACAATAACAAGGCAAACAGTGGGGACAAAAGACTATCAGCTCTGAGTTTGTGACAAATAATATGAAAACAAAAGCACAGCTATGCGAGTAAGCAGAAGTTTTATGTACCAATGCTTCAA
>OMNM01033312.1:11186-26517 GCA_900302745.1 Parablennius parvicornis
AGTGTCTACATGTAAATGGTAAAGGTGTAGTTTTTTTTCTTTTTTTTCTTCATAATCTCTAATTTTGCTGGATTTTTCAAATTAAATAGTCTTCGGGGTCTTGAAGCTTCGTTTACATGTAAACAAAAGGCTCATTTTAATATCACCTGTTGTGTACACAGCTTCGGTGTCTCACGGCAAAAACACAAACAGACAAAAAAAAAAAAAAAAAAAAAAAAAAAAAAAAAAGCAGGAACATGACGGCTCAATGAGACGTTTAGTCAGAGGATGCAGATTGGCTAACAGACCTCCTGACAGACATCGACAACATCTCCCGGCATCACACTGTCTGTCATCCCCAAGTCCTTCAATCCACCCTCCATCATGATGAAATCACTCTCAGCCTGTCACACTGTCCTACCTCTGGACAGTCTCTTTTGGAAAATACAGAAACCTAATTTGTTGTTCCGAGATTTTTAAACACCATTTCAGGAGATGCGGGCGATGTAAAGGGGCCGTCAGCACAACTCTTAACTAGTAAGTGGTCCATACTTTCATTTTGATCTGTATGCTTCAGGCTGTTCTCTGGGTCATGTGCAGAGTTCACACCATCCTGAAAACATTAATGGAGTTCAATAAGTCAAACTGTTGTACAAATACACAGAAACATATTTATCTTAATCAATGTAGACGGAGATGTGTGAAGGCAACCTGGGGGACGATTTTGGAGTCCTTCAACGAAGTGTAATGAAGTTTGTAGTGCTCACAGATCGCCCTGCACACTGTGCTTTTCCCCACTGCAGGAGGCCCCAGCACACATATACGGATGGGCTGGTACGGAATTTTTTTTTAAGAGAATATAGTAAAATAAATAGAAGAGAAGTAAAATATGTTATTCATCAGAAAGTCTGTTTCAAATGATTGTGTCATAGTGTAATTTTCCATATTATGTTCTTTGTCCTTGAGACAAAATGAATACTATATATATTTATCACATACAGACATTTGTGATTTAAACAACCCTTCTGTTTTAAAGTAAAAAGTTCAAGCTGTTAACATTCCCTGATTCTTTGGATATGTTAGTAATGTCTGCTACCTAACCTGCAGTCCGCGCTCCTGTCGGTACTCTTCCACCACCAGCTCAATGTTTTCCACCAGACCAGATTTAAACAGCCAGTTAATGGAGAACAGTGTCTCAATGTGAGCTGCAGACATTCGAAGGTTGACCAGCATGGAATCGATTTCCATCACCTGTCAAGCGAAAAAAGAAGTGTCATGTCAACAGATCTGAAAGAAACTGTACAGCTTTTTGGAGATTTTTCTATTTTCAAACTGCTACTAAATCCTCTATAGAAAAAAACTAACTATATTTAACCATAATTGAGACCGCAAACTAGTTCTCAGAAAAAGGAATCATATAATCAAACTCACTGTAATAGTTCTATATATTTGAGTGAGCCCATGATGTGCAGATTACTTAGATAAATATAAGCACTTTAAAGACCCCTGTAGTGCTACTAAAAGCACAAAATAAAAATCATCCACTTGCACGGATATTCAACGCATTCTAAATAATTCTCTTTTATCTGTCCCCAATTTATTAGAAATGACAACAAAAATATAAAGAAAGTACAGAAAAAATTGCTGGAGTCACATGACCTTTTAAATGGCTTTGACTTGTGTAGGTGTAGAACACATTTCGTAAAAAATATAATATTTTCCATCTATCTAAAGTAGTTCTGTGATGAATATGAATACATTTAAAGTAACACAGTAATTTGGTTTCCTTTGCCGAGGGTCCTACAGTGTATCTAAAGCTAAAAGAGAAGGGGTTTTAAGCATCAAAGCATGTTTATTTCCATTTTGAATTTGTGAATGACTCAAACTACCAAAACCCTAAGCTAAAACTACAACCCATACAAGTTTGGTATAAACTTCTTATGTGAAATCTTGCCAATTTTCCTTTAAAATTCTGCTACTTTTAATCATTCGTACACAATTCCCACAACTGCTCCTTACACTTAAATCTCTGATGAAGAAGGCTTCCTCAACTGGCTTTTTGCAGATCTTCCCTGGTCCGAGTGCAGTGGCAACAGCCTGGAGGAGAAACAGTTACACATTAGTATAACATCTTTTCCCTGATTAAATCATCTATAGCTTGATCTTGATCACTGGATCACACAAACCTTCACAATGTCTTCCATGGTGCAGCTGGAACTGTCAACAGCGAGCAGATACTGAGGCTCTGGCTGATGTACAATCACGTTCTGAACCACTCTGGAAAACATCCAACATTCCGTCATCTGGAGTAGGATGCTCTATCAAATAAATCTTTTCCACTTTTGTGTGTTCTGTATGTCCAACCTGCCCAGATCACTGATGTGAATTGTGGGAACAAAGTTGTCGCCATCTCCAAAGATGGTAATTTCATGTTCTCCTCCAATCCATGAAGCCTACAGACAGGTATCATTTGAATTAATTACACGAGTGAAGAAAAATGACCTTTTGAATGTTGTGGATGAAATTTCTGAATCGATCTATCCCACTATGTCTAAGTACAGAGATAAAGTTACAATAATGCAGGTGCAATATGTCCTTATGAATGAAAAAGGTGATTGCAATTCCCACCTTAAAAAAGTAGTGGAAGATCTGTTCCCCCATCCCATACTGAAGTCCTGATGCTACCACGTATGTGGAGAACTGCGTTTTGTCCTGAAAAGAAACCGCCGTGGAGCACCGTTACCGTGACAACTCTCAAATGAATGTGTCTGTTATAGAAAATGTAAAACTGCAAATCCTCCTGACCGTTTTGCCCAGCTTGACCACCTTCTTCTCCAAGTCAATGTGCTTTTTGAAGTTCGGATGAGCTTTTCTGCTCCTGAAACTCTCCACGGTGAGCAGCTCCGGGTCAACCTGTTACACAATGACAAGGCACAGCCACCAGAAAGACTAAATGATTACAGCCTTCAGCAACTTGCTTGATTAAAGCAATCACAGAGTGCAGCAGGGGAAAATGCATTCACTGGTTTATTTAAAGTATTATTATTTATCTATCTATGGGATAAAATTTGTTTTTGTCTTGAATTCAAAATTGTTATAATTTTTAGATTATCTCTAGTTATTCTAGAACATATGTTACTTATTCAAATATGTTTTGTGACTTTTCCACTTGAATCAAGATCATCACATGCCAATTATACATAAAAACATTTATTTCAATGTTAATAAAGTGACCAAAATCACACACATTCCACCATTTCTGGTTTAGTAAAAATTACCAAATGCCATATATATATATATATGTCACTAAACAATTGCTTTCTCACTAATATCATCTAAAATAATCATTACAACAGGAGCACAACCTCTCAAACCCACTTTCACTGATCATTTAAACCTGTGGGAGAAGCTCCATGTTGAATCTCCTTTTTACAGGTTTTAACAGAGTTGTTCTACTTCAAATCCTTTCAAAAAGACCATTTCCCACTGGTAAGCATGGTGGTGGCACCATCACACTGCCAGGATGCTCCTGAGGAGCAGGCCACAGAAAGTTAGTTGAATTATGCAGCAAAACGGGGAAGTTTATGGAGGACAATCTGGCTAAAGCGTACAATGACCATACCTATATTCAAATGATTTAAAGACAATAGTGTCAGCAAGTGTTGGAATTGTGACATCCAATGAATAGAGAAATGACGCTGATGCATATTTATGTCACTCCCTTTGCATTGCACATTCTAAATGATTTTAAAAATTACTTTGTAGAAGTGAGTTTCGACACCATGGAAGAACCATTTAAACATTCTTGTACAGCCACTTTTGCAAATTTTGATCTGTATTCCATATTAATTTTGCTGAGACTATTTTCTAAAAATTAAAATGGATATGTTTCCACTTACACTGGCCATTGTAACTACATGCAGTGAGCAACAAAGAGGGAGCCAAACAAATCGCCTTGTGTTAGACGGCAGTGCAGTAGGAGTCCACTCACAGGATCGGGGGACTTGTTGCAGGCCCAAGTCATCACTGTAGAGATGAGAATGAACACCTTCGGCTCAGAGAAGTGTCCCATTTCATTGTGAAGAGCTATAAATAAAAACACAGGAGGAGTAGCTGATAAATAATTTCCTATCACAAAGTCTGCTTGCTCTACGCAATCCACTTATTCTCACTGAGTTCATAGCCGTCAAACTCAAGCATATGCTTTTTCAAGTTCCCTATTTTAAGACCTAGATTTTATAAACTCTAATAGGAGCTGGAATGAGGAAAAAATACATATTTAAAAAATAATGAACAATAAACTGCCTGTTCAAACCATCACATACTGACCTGAAACAGCCCACACGCCTTCATCCACCTGGTCAGCATGCTGGCTGATGTCGTAGATAACAACATCACAGGTCAGGAGTTTGGACAACAAGTCATCCTTGTCTGGTTGCTTGAGTATAAATATAAAGATTTTTTTTTTGTTTGTTTAACACAAAGTAGCAGATTTATGGATAATGACGAAAGAGGCATAATTTACTTACAAAATAATGCTCCAACACAAACGGCCACTCCTGGTCTGACTGATCTGAGACAGTCCCGACAAGCTCAAATCCTCCTGTTTCACTCTGGTCAGTCCTGGATTCACCATCCAGATCTTCAGAGTTATCATCAGTTGCCTCCAATCCGCATTCACTTAACAGCTATAAACGCACACAGCATACAGAAAAGCTAAGCTAGTTGCTAAAAACTAATGTCTTTTAACATTACAACGTTACCTTAGCGATGTTTTTGGACGCATACGAGTCTATCCTGTTGATAAAAACTCTTTTCGGAGCAGGTTTGACTTTCTCCATCCTCTTTTTTTTTCTTTCTATTTATTATCTATTATTTATTAGAATTGAGTCGCCGCAGCTGTTGTAGATGATTGTGTAACGTTACCATGGAGCCACGCTCCCCACGTGTCAAGCTAACGTCATATATCCGGAAGTAGAATATAGACTGAAGGCAACACTTATAACAAAATTATGAAAATAGAATTTATAGTCAATTTAATAATCCTAATAGACAAATCTCACATTCCCAAATTAAAATTGGCAAATGTGATCACAAATTTGGTCAAGCTGAAAAACACAATAAAATATTAAGAAGACTGTCTTCTTGATGACAATTTTCTAAATGTATTCATTGTTGACAACTGTGACAGCTGTCTGTCAAAATCATCGGATTATGTTATGTTTGATTGCACTGCTTGTTTGTTCCTTCTCTGTTAATTAAAGTTGTCAAAAATATAATGGACTGAAAGCTGCTTTCACACATCTGACTTGTTTGGATTTCACCATTTCAGTCTCCTACATGTATTGCATTATAGTGCTTTATTTCATTCAAACAGGAAAGACTATAAAATAAAGTTGCAACACCAAAACTTCCATTATTGAATGGAAAGGAGCAGAATAGAAGTTTATAATGTTACATATGATTCAATTATTATATAGTCAGTTTGCCTATTAATTCCTAAATCCAATCAATACTTTTGTAAAAAAAAATAAAATCCAAATTGTAAAAAAGCTAGAGAAATGTGTTTATTTAGCACCATTCAGACAAGGAAATGCAGTGCTTTACAAGGAAATACATTAAAATAAGGTGATTAAGAAAGGCATAAAAATATTAGATAAAGTACAAACTTTTTATCACAAATAAAAAAGTAAAATCTATTGTTTTATTTAAAGACCAAGAAAAAGACTTGAAAGTGTGTCCGTCAGCAGTCCTCAAGTGTTCAGGTTTGTTCCACAGCTTCTTTGACTTGTTTCTGACTCTAAAACACTGAGTAAACCTCTTTCTGAGGACCTCAGGTGTCTGGATATTTCAGATTCTACAAGTAAATTCGTATTTAGGTCCAAGACCATTCAAAGCTTTACAGACAAGTGGCACCTTGCACACGCACATTTAAAACCATTCATTTTAAATTTGTGAGCATAAGACTGAAATTTCAAGGGGTTACTTTGTATGTTGTGGCAGCCTTGATGAAAGCGGAGTAAAATTTACAATAAACGCAGGAAACAAACAGCCCATTCTCTTATTGTTGGTTACACACATTTAAAGACATTGCAATCACTTTATTCCCAAAAACTAAGCTGTACATCCAAGAAAAGTTTGAATTAAAAAAAAAAAATCTTGTTGTAAGACATTCTTCAATACATGTGTTGGAGGCAATGCCTTCTACAGGAGCACTTCTGGTAGAAATATTAGTGATCTTAGCATGTTGACAGTCGTTACAGAACCTGCTCATACAGTCTGAAAATGTTTTGTTAAATATTTGGTTCGTGCATCGTGTTCACTCGGGTCTCTGTTGTGTTTGTTGTTTATTGTTTAACAGGTAGTTTTTGCTCCTGGAAACCAAGCTGGAATAAATTATACTGAAATTTGCTCAAAATGAAAGCTTTATTTACTTTTTGTTTTGTTGCTGAACTTGTTCAAAGATTTATAAGCTAAAAAACACACACATAAAACAAGTGATATAAACTAACAATATGCTCACGTGTAATAGAGGTATTCACCACATACTGTGGGTATATTCCGGTGCTTCATGTTGCCGTTAGGTCTTGGTTTTTCTTCCACTAAACAAGAATTTTGTGAAATAGACATAAACAGTTGGCAAAGAGATTTGCATCCAGACAGATTGCAACTCTCCGACTGCTTTCATTAACATGTAATATTCAATTACCGATTTATTAGGGCCAAAAGGGTTACAGTTTCTTTGTAACACTTTAATCCCCCAGATTCAGAGCCGTAAAAATCCTTTCAAGCTGGTCGACTCGTCTTCAGTATGGTAAGAACATCTAGTCAGTTTTCACACACACAAATTATTAAAACTATTAAGTAATTACAATCATATAAAAATGACAAAGTGCAAAATCCGGAACAATTCCGTGTGTTGCTTCAGTGTGTCCCTGATCTTTCACTGCGTCTTTGATACAACTTCATTGAGAGAAAAGTATTTAAATCTTTGTAAAAGACACCGATGTGTTGAGTGAAGGCGAGATATTAAAAAGCACATTCACAGCATAGTGTAAGTCATCATTTCACATTCAAACACTTAATCAGCCACCACAGCGAAGTTGTCAAACTGTGCTAGCTCAAAAGAGTTTGTTCCTATTGCTGCCCAGCCGTTCTTGGGAGTCAGTACAACGGCATTCTTCCAGAGGGGGTATCCATTCAGGAAACCGGACACAAACTGGCCCTGAAACAAAGAAGGATTTAACGTCAGACCTCAATCATCCACATTATTAAGTCCATTAACAAATATGCTTCAATGACTATGATAACTAAAGTATTGAAAAAGTCCACAAGGTTATAATGATTCTCGTGAATATTCAGAATTGTGTCTTTGGTCAAGTAAACTAAAAAGTTTTCTTTGAGAAAGGAGATTTAGACTTTAATATCAACAATTTAAGTTTAAATAAGAATCATGAAAAAAAAAACCCCACCAACGGTGTTTTTCCAAGAGTTCCTACTCAGCCCTCCTCAACTTGACTCGACTCGCTATTGATGCGTTTCCACTCCGTGTTAATCCCCACTGCCAGGTAATTTTCTGGTACCTGCGCAGCTGTGGTTCCAAGCAAGCTAAGGCGAATAGACAATGCGATGCTGGCAGATGGCAGGCTGCTGATTGGGCAGCGCATCACGACACAGATGAGTCAGAAGGCGGCTCGTTCACCCCACCATTTTTTAAACCCTATCACAATTGAAACGCTCAAAAACATAGATAGACGCACAGAAATAAACCCTATGGAGCAGTGACAATGTGCAGGGGTTTCTTTGTCTGATGGCCGACTCGAGGATTGTGTCGGGAAGTCTCACGGTCACGGTTAGCACCGGTGTTTTGGATTAACTGGTTTCCCTGTTAACTGATGACTGGCTTCCTTGAGTGTCCCCTTTTCACAGCAGATGTTAAAAACCCGACTAAAATCCGTAGCTGTCTTGGCCATCTCCGTTTAACTGAATTTCCATTAAAGTTAAAGTATTATACCCTTCGCTTGTCTTAATTTATCATTAGCTGCTGCTAACAGCTGGTTGCAGAAGTCACCAGGTGACAGGGGCACCAGTGAAACTGAAACACCGGACAGTAAAGTACGATCGTAACAATCCACATTTTGTAATATTAACAATAAATATAGAAAAATATATACAATTTAATTTACTTTTTGAGCTGATATCCAATGCATGCTCCCTCTACATCATGTCGGAGGTGATTAGTTGCGCACAACAGGGAAAACCTCAGATGACTCTGCCCAGGCTGTGGTTGTACTACATTGTAATGGAAAACGACTGAGGCTGAGTCGAGTAGAGGCGAGGCAATTAAAGTCGAGCAGACTAGGGCTGAGTAAATCAAAGTGGAAAAGGCCCATAAGTGATAAAATATGGAACTATTTTTAGTCAAAATTCTTTGACCTACTTAACGGCATAATATTAGGTAACTTTTACTGCCAAGCACTTGTGAGCATACTGTGATTTATAAGTGATTTATAAGCTCCAATCAAAACTGATCTCAATAATAAACCTTTTTTAAGATAAACACAGTGTTGCCAAATGGATACCGTAGACCTCTACCTGATTTCTTGTGAAACAGTTAAAAAACCCAAAACACATTATTAAGTCTCTGGTTACTCACCGTTACAGTGATTGACAGGGTGTACCAGTGATACGCCCGAGTACCAGACAGGCCCTCGGCAAGAATAGTCTGTCCAGCTGATGACAAAAGACAAACAGTGTAAGATACAGCATCACCCATAGTGTCCTTGATCCTTTCGGACAAGAAGTGAAAACAATCAAATACAAGTTACAAAATGCTGAAAGTTCATTGTGAACACAACAACCTTGAATTCTCTAGATACTGAAGCGGAGAATTCTCTCTGACCTAGATCGTTTGTAACTTTGTAGGTGCCGTCGGCAAACACCCAGAAATACACTCCTTTGGCACTGCGGATGGACCCGCCTCCCCGGTCCACCCGGGCTGCAATGAACACGCCGCCGGTCCGGACCTCCTCCATAAACACATCGCAGGCGACGGTCAGGTTCTGCCTGCGCACAAACGTCACCACACCCCAAAGATTAAACACATTTCCAGAGGTCGCACAGTCAATCACCTGTGCAAAAAAAGATCCTCTCACCACTGGTAGTCCCCGATGACGCTGACCATCTGGTCAGCATCGGCGGCCCATGTCACAGGCCTCTCAGTCAGAACTTGTCGTAAGGTGAAGACGTGAGGACCGGGGTCGGAGAGGTTGGCGTAGTACTCGAACACGCCTGTCTGGTCAGCAAAGTTCGGAGCCTCCGAGAAGGAGGGGTTCCCTGCAGGTGGAGAGGAAATCCTTGTGGCAAATTTCCGGCCACAAATGTAATGACTTAATACCAGCACTTTGGTGTAACAATACAAATTCAAAAATGTAGTTATATCGTCGCAGAGGACTAAGTTGTTGTTGGCAAAGAGCAAATAAAAGTTGATCCAATTAAAATTATAAGAGTGCTTGAGAGACAATGTGAGAGGTTTTTTAGAGTAATAAATCATAAGTAATAGAATGAGTCTGTTTCAGTGGAATGTTATTCATATTTTTTTTTGTCCATCCTCCTTTAAAGCTCCTTTCTCTGGACACATGGAGCTTGTTAAGAAATGGATTGTGGATCGTTTTTCCAGTTCAAATTGAGATAGAGCGAGACCAAGTGTACAAACGGGATTTTGAAGAAGAAGAAGGAGGTATTGATTAAGTATTAGAGATGTACATCAAAAACTAAAACTGTATTTTTTCTGTGTGGATTCTGGTGGAGTAATTTTAAAACTAGTTTGTACAAATGTAAGTGGTGTGTTACTGTGGTACTATTAGTGCAGTAACATAACTAGACTGGCTGCTATGTGTAATTAGTCGACATCAGCTGATAACATAAAAAACTATTTAATATACATGTTTTCTGGAACTGAATTTAACATTACAACCAACCTCTTGCTACTTAACAGTGATTGGAGCTACCAGATTCTGTTGAAATGATACAAACTCTATTTAGGAAACATCGGCTACCACGAAGGGGCTTTACTGGAACACTCACGAACGTTGAAGTCATCTTTGTATGCTTTGGGGAAGGGAGCGGAGGGCGGCGGGTCGGGAAAGCTTCCTTTCATTCCGGCGGTGATTGTGGTGAACGTGTAAACTTCATCTTCGGCCAGATTAAGGCTGAACGAGCCGTTCACAAGCTGAAATCACCGTGAACACAAGGACACTCGGTTACAGCCGGAGACCCTCACCAACGTACGTCAGAGAGCCTTTCAATTAAAAACTGTACCTTCAGTGGGGGGAGTTTCTTGAAGAAAGTGGGCTTTTTTGTTTTGAAATTGAACTGCGACTGCCACACCTGAAGTTCCTTTATGGAAGTCTGGAAGGTAAAAATAGAAAAAAAAAAAGAGAAACTTTGAGTTTGCGTCTTCTCTTACTGATTATTAATAAATCGATCGACATCTCTTGTGGACTTACGAATGATCCCTTCAACTGGAAAGTTGCCTTTTGAGACGTCACATTGAAGTGGGGCAGCGGAGGTCTGATACAGACTGAATGATCATGAGTCTGGAAAAAAAAATTCTTTGCTTCAGTGAATATATCATTTTAAATAAATCTGTTTTCACTTCTTCTACTGTGACATGCTTGACCTGGTCAGCCACATCTACATGAGAAACATAGAAAATAAAGGAAGCTTAACTTGCCATGGTTTCTATGACAACAGTGAGGTTTCCTTTGCCATCGGTCAGGGCAACGTAACTCCCACCTTGGGCCAAGTGTCCAACTGTCTGCAGATACGTCCATCCCGGCTGCGTGAACTGTGTGGTGTGAGCTGCACAGCGTAAACGGTGAAAGTGTTATTGCTCTTTAAATTGGGTAAAACAAGTAAACAGTCTGCAGATACCAGCTCACAGTATCTCTTTTTATTTTTTCCAAACAGACCTGTGATCCAGATCGGAGACTCCACCACATAATTGCCACTCCATGGCTCCTCTGCCGTCATCAGGCCGTCTCTGCCGAACGGCAGGTCCTCGTAGTAACTGGCCACCAGATTCCAGGAGATTGTGCTGATGGGAGAAACTACCGTCGTCACACAAGGGGCACCACATCTTACCTTTTGGACTACATTTAGATTATTATCCTATTTTCATTATATTTTTTTATATACATGGTGTCAGTATGGTGGTGCCGACACCACTACAAGTGATCTCATCAAAGAAACTCGAGTCAGATATGCTCAAAACGTTGCTTGAGTATTTCCTCACGCAGTCATGTTTCCGTTGACGTAGTTCTGGTTGAGGATCCTGGCCCAGCATCCTCCTCCCACCTCGTCGTTGAAGGTGCTGTAGTCCTCCGACGACCACAGTTTCTTCTGCGTCCTGAGGGCCTCAGCGACAGTCTTGGTGCCGGGATAATGAGCCCTGCTCAGCCCGATAAAACGACAGCAGAGAACAGACTGGTTTACCTTTGTTTGATAGGCCTCTGTACATAAACAAGACAATATGCTCCTCTACAAACACATCACATGCTGTTAGTACGGTATGTGCTATAAAAAGCTCACGTCACATGGAGATGATATCTCTTGATAGCTTCACGGATAGAAAGAAAACCGGCGCAGCAAGAATAGCTTTGTTAAGAGCTCAGTGTGTCAATGGTTGGAGGTTTCAGTGAGGTGGCGCATGCAAGCGTCGCACTCAGAAGCGTCCTACCCTAGTACGTCTACAGCCAAGCTGAGCTCGGGGTCGAGCAGCAGCGACTGGGCAATGGGCTCCCAGAGGTTGTCACTGGCTATGATCCTGACCCTCTGCAGACCAAACTTGTCCAAAGTGTAGCGCAGCAGCTGACGCAGCAATAAACAGGGAGAAAAAAAACAAACAAACCAAGAGTTCACCATTGGTTCAGCTTGGAATGTTCACACAATTTAAAAGTGTGAGTGTTCTTCCTTAATCATTAAGACCTGGAGCAGCATGTTCACATGAAACCCATATTTTTACAGCTATGCGTTTGTATGTGAAAACAGACTGCTGTGATGTAAAACGCACTGCAAGCAATGGTGAAAGATGGTGACGTTACTTCAGGTCTGAATGAGTTTAGAAAACTAAAATAAAATGGGGACACTTTCCACACTGTCTGTCTTAAACGTGTTAGTGTGGCCCAACACATTGGAGCTCATTATTAACCCTGTTCAACTTTCATATTATTTTAGTGAATACTAAAGTCCAGGCTGAAGGTTCATTCAAGCACATCCAATGTCTACTTTTGTTGAATTAACAGAAGACAGCTGGAAAAATTCTGATGGAAATTTGTGTGTGCAAGCAGCTCGTTGCTGAGTAGTATCCTCTCCATTTGGTGTTTTTCACCAAAACCCCATCCACTTAGATTGGCCAATTTCAAAACCCTCCTGTTCAAACTTGCTTTTCCTTAACCTCTTCATTACATTTTTATTGTTACTTTTTTTTCTTGATTTATGTTTCTCCTATGTGTTCTCCTATGTACAAGTTTGATGGCTTATTATCGTTAGAATTATTATCAACGTTTCAGTTTTTTGCTGAAACGGTTAGCCGAATCATTAAGAAAAGTCACACCGCACCATTGCCGAATTTTCCACCTGTTTTAATGTGTCTCTTGTGTGCAGGCTCCCAACAGTGTGGGAATAGTTACGCACTGGAAATCCAGCAGAAGAAATATAAAAGTAAACCGATACCTAGGATAGCAAACTTTGCCTCTTAAAGACGCAGGCACACAGAATGAGCTTACACACACTAGCTATACTGCTCAAATCTGAGTTAAGCGAGTTATCACACGTTTATAATTCAATGTCAATTAAAACATCTAAACCCATATAACAAACTCTTCATGAAAAAAAGCTTAAAATACCGAGATCCTAATGGAATTTTTGATCTGATTCTAACAGATTCTGTTGGAGATCTGACCTTGGAATTACATCATTTCTCATGAGTTTGAAAATAGTAGAGTCAACTCGGTAAACGTTACTTCAGTACAACAGAGAATTAATTCCCGCTAATGCAATGCCCTCATATACTTACATAAATTAATGTATGAATGAATGAATAAATGATCAACCAATAAAAGCATATTTGGGAGATTTTCTTTGTTCTTTTTAATACTGGCAATAGACAAGGACGACCCAAATAAAAGGCAGCAACATTTTTTGACCCATTTCTTAAAAAAACAAAGTTCAGCTCAGCTTCTATTAAGATCACAGACGAAACCTGTGAATTTGGAAAAGCCAATAACTTTGATTTTAGTAATTTAATCTTTCATTTGTTGTAATAGTTTTTGGAATTGCTCTTTTGTATATGGCACAGTATTTTCATAATATCATACCGAATACGCTACCTCAATTTAGCGGGTAACAATGAGAACAATTGAGCCCCATAAACAAAAACATTTAATCTCTGTGTCTTCAGATGATGGCAGTGATCATTCATTTATTCATTCAGAGAAGTAATCACAGATTACAGTATTTATGCTTGCCACATTCACATGCTAACACATGCTATAAATGAACATGCACTCATTATCGCAGTGAAATTGCCGCCCTTCACTTGTTCACGTCCAGCAGAAGAACAGCCACGAACATTCAGATTAGGATTGATTCACAGAGGAGGAATCACCGGACGAGACGCAGAGAAAAACGGTGGACATTCCACCGTGCATGAGCTCAAGTCGACGGTACTCACCCAATCACCTCAACCGAATCATTGAGATCTGGGTCAAGAATCATGGAGTTAGCGATGCTCCAATCGCCGTCCGCTGCGATGATTCCAACGCTGGATAGACCGACCTTATCCAGCGTGTTGCGGAGCACCTTCAGCAGTAAAAAGACGCTTTTTTTCTTTTTCGAAATCTTCTTTCACTGAGAGTTACACTAAATATCTCAATGTTGGTGGCTGTTTTTCTCCTTCAGTTCATAACAACTTGCATCAAAATGGATTAAAGCAAACCGAAGGACAAAGTGAGAAGAACTCACCTTGATGTACTTGGCATCAAAGTTTCGCTCGTTCCAGACCTGAGACGGGAACGATTCATCGTTAGGGTCTTATTATGGCTACCTAATATTTACATGAATGCGTATGACACGCACCCCAACGTAGTTGACATCCAGGTCGTGGTACTTCTTGGCCCCGAGGAACCAGTTCACGACGTAAGATGCAGTGATGTCTGGAAAGTCGTAGGGCCAGTTCTTCCCGTGGCCGACCCAACCGGGAAAAGCCCAGGGCAAACCTGCAGCAACATCCAGAACAACTAGTGCTGTCAAAAATAATGCGTCAATCTAATGAGTTTATTTAAAATGTTTAATTCATTAAAACATTTTAAGTAATTCAGTTTTGTTAACTTCAGTGGTTTTCTCATTAATAAATACAATAATCAATCAATCAATCAATCAACTTTTATTTGTAAAGCGCTTAATCATATCAGCAGACATTTCAAAGCGCTTTAACACAAGAGAAGACACAGAACCCAACTAAACCCCTCCAAAGCAGAGGCAAACTGCCACAGTGGCCAGGAAAAACTCCCTCATGAGGAGAAATTGTCAAAAACTCCAAAGTCAGGAAGAAACCGTGAGACGGACCCAAGACTCTGGAAGGGCGGCCATCCGTCTTGACCGGTTGGGTGAAATAACAAGAGATAGGACAGGAAGAGAAGAAAGAGAAAAGAGAGAGAGAGAGAGGTATAGAGTGGCAGACAGGTCATAGAGTCGACATGAGACTCTGACAATGCTCTGTAGAGTTCAAGTTCTGAGGTGGGCCAAAGTTCTGAGGTGGGCCAAAGTCACCATGATGAAGACTATGTTGACATCCTGTCAACATCCTGTCTACAGTGTACAAGCCCCTCTGGGTTATCAAGACAGGGACGGACACTTTCTTTTACACGCCCTACCACAACATGTTGAATTCGGGCGAATTCACGGAGGTGGCCTGTGTGAAACCCATGAGTGACTCCAGGTACACTGCCACGATCCACGGGGTGAAGATGACCTTCGAGAGCAAGTATCAGCTCACCGTGTGCCACGGAGCATTGCCCATGTGCACCCTCACCCTGGTTATGACCATGAGACAGAACCTGATGATGGTCATGGGTTTCTTCTGCGCCTCGCTGGCCCGCCTCGCGTACCTGCCGAAGACGACCGAGGTTGGCTTATGCAAACATCTGGTCTTGCTGGCCATGGGTGCAAAGTTCAGACACGGAAAGGAGACGGAAACCTCAAACGTGTTCTAGGCGTCCTTCGGCGACGCGATCAAGCTGTCGGGAGCCATGTTCAGTAAACCGGGCAGGTGCAGCAACAACTATTTCGA
>OMNM01033312.1:34998-46233 GCA_900302745.1 Parablennius parvicornis
TCACGCACCCCCACACACACACACACACACACACACACACACACACACACACACACACACACACACACACACACACACACACACTCACCTTAAAGAGAAAGTCCAGGATCTGACTGCGGTACGGCTCTGCATAGTTCACCAGCAGCCGAGAAGTGGCCTACACACAGACACAGTCACGGTATCAGGAATATGCTGTACCAGGAAGTAGTGATTGAAAGAAAGTCACACTCACCCCGCCGCCGCTTAAACCTCCGATCCCGTCAAACTCTGTCCCCGCTCCGCCCTCGTCTGACAACAAGTATGTCTGAGCGGAGCTGCGAACGGTGGATGAAACCAGAGAAAACACAAACAGCAGAGAGAACACCATGCTGAGGGTCTAAACTCATCACTCACACTGAACCCCGTCACGTGACAGCGGAGAGACGAGGAAGGGGAAGTGGAGGAAGTTGCAGTTCTCGTGATAACCACCAGAGGGCAGTGTAGACCCGCTGGCTGCAACTATAGTTATAGTATATAATCATCGTTAAACTTTAGAAACCATCTGCAACTCGAAAAATACAGCTGTGTAGTATTTTTCCTTCTTCATAGAAGGAACTTCAGGTAGAAATAATAAGTAGCAATAAGGACTAAGGACTATTACCGGTTTAAAACATCAGCTTCCTTGATTATTATTATTATTAATATGAAAAGTAGTAGTATTAGTATTAGTAGTTGTTTGATTTGTTCATTCATTCATTCATTCATTCATTATATCAGACATGCTCAGTAGGAAGTACTCTTTTTTTTAACCTTCCTCTTATCTAATAATCAATTCATTTAAACATGTTAGAACAATATTATACAATATAATTATATCCATATAAACAATATTGTTGTGGTAGTAGAAATAAAAACCCTTGTTAATAGCAGTGGACAGATCACCACTGTGGGTCCCCAACCCTTGACCCCCATGAGCTATCATTTGTCCTTGGTCTAAATGTCTAATTTTACAATGTAAATAATGATTTTTAAATCAGAAACACTTAATAACTGAACTAACCTGTGTTTACAAAATCCTTAAAGTAAGATCTTGCATACGGACGTCCTATCACACAGAGTATAACGATAGATGTATGAGCTACTCTATTCTTTCTTAAATCATCTTATTATAAATGTAATAATCTAATGATTGTCTATTCAAAATTGACAAAACCAGCTATTTCTTATTCATTTGTCTAAGATCACTTATCTAAGTAACAGTGCCTTATATATCAAACTCAATTAAATTCAAGAAATATGTATAGATATGAAACTAAATTGAAATAGATTCCTTCAAAGAGGTCGATATTTTGAAGAATTGGAATAAATCGAATTAGATATAGATTTTTTTTTTCTTTTTTTGTGGATCAATTGCTTGCTGGAAATCCACACAGGCGTTCTGTATCTGACCACCAGAGAGCGCGAGGCCTCACAGACTTCGCCCGCTTGCTTCCACCTGCAGGGCGTTTCATCAATCAGGATTACAGTGATGGCTGTGAAAAACAATTCTACTTCTTGATCCTGGCAATTGCACTTCAGACCGGCACAAAGTTCAGAAATGTGTGCAGGAAGGTGTCTTACAAAGCAGGACGCGGCTCGCTGGCCTTTATTTCAAGGTGACCTCCGACCCTGCAGGCCTCCACGGGAAGAGTCGACATCATGCGGATGTGTCATATCAGCTGGCACCGGTTTCTGTTGTTCAGACGTGAACACGGCTCTGCGTGAAAGCCTCACAGATGCTGGGAGGATATATAAATATAATGTTTGTCATTGAGACTTCTTACGGTTGCAGCGTCTTCTCGGCTTCTATCCGAGACAATCAGTGTATCCTTTGTGGGACAGATGTGTGAATCACGCTCACTTTCTTAGAGAAACAATCCAAACCCAAAAACAGTGTCGCTCTTTGTTGTAATTCTACCTTTGTTGTTGTGTGTCTGGACATTATGTGCATTTCTTTGGGGTTGCCACTTTATTTGTTCCCTCTTTGTGGTCATTTTGTTTATTTTTGTTGCTGAATATGTATCTTTTTAATGGTGTTTAGTGTTGATTATTTTGTTGTTATTTGTGATAATTTTCTGTGATTGTTTTCATTCTTTGTTGTCATTCTGTGTTTTTTTGCAGGTGTTATGGATACTTTTCCTAAAGTTTTGTGTCTTTTTGGTCAAATTTGAGTCCTTTTCAGGATTGTTTTGTTGCCGTTCTGTATCACTTATTATTTTACGACTCTTTTATAGTTGTTATCTTCTGTGATTCATTTGTAGGTATCTCTATGATGGGACCTTTTCCTCCAGGGCAGAGAGGTTCCTTCTGGTAGGTAAAAGTTTTGTGTGTTTGTGTGTGTGTGTGTGTGTGTGTGTGTGTGTGTGTGTGTGTGTGTGTGTGTGTGTGCGCCCGCGTTTTTCTTTTTCACCACTGAAGCATGTTACATATTTGGAAAGTTTGGAAGTATGCCAATAAGTTTAGTGGACATAGTCACATTTGGACGTTAATAATCAAACAAAGCAATAATTTGGAAAACATTATTTATACTTTCATAATGCATGAGATATGCATAAGGAAGCGTTAGCTTGGCAAGTCATGATTGGCTTCATCCCATTAAAAATAGCCAAAATCAGCAGCAACAAGCCCAGAATCAAACCCTAGATATTCTCACTTTGACACAAAACCACTACCCACTTCCCAAGGTCGATGCGCTCACATGGGTTTTAATATTCCATTTAGTCTCTTTATTTCTACTTATGTCACATTTCTTATCGTCAGCGTGTGTGTCTCTTTAATTTCTGTATCTTAAATTTTGTTTCTTGGAGGCTTTTCAGTATCTTTGTGCTTGGATAAACACTCCTTTACCTCTGATCTGGAGCCACGTTGATGTCTGAGCGCACCGCGTGTTCCAGTTGAGTTCAGTCCAGTGACACATGGAGCATCGGGTTATGGCAGTACTGACCGCTTCCCTGTGGGCTCAGCACTTCAAACTACGCCACATCAAAGATGGCGACCCAGAACATTTCAGCTCACATTCAGTTCAGAAACGTGGAGCCCTGTGACTGCACCACCAAAACAGAAATCATCCTAAACTGTGAGAGCCACACTTTAATTATCCGTTTTATTCTCATATCAAGAGGACAAATGGGCCTACAGTGTATCAGTGAAAGTCAGACTTAAAAATACAATTCATTCAGCTCCACCTTTTTTAAGAGACCTGTCAGCAGTTTTTACACAGAGTGTACAGAATACAAACTGTTGTATTCTCCGTGGCCTGTGCTCACCGAGCTACCGTGAAGAAAATGACTCAACATGCCAAATCAATACACACACTGTAATCCAGAATGCAGCGACTGGAAGTGTTGGAACAGATGCTATTTTTGTGCTTTCCCCCTAAGCCATGTCTCTATGTTGAGCTACAAGTGAACACATTATCACTTGTTGTATTTATACAGTATGATATGTAATCAGAGTCAGACCTCATTATTTGTGAATTTGGCTTCCCTGGAAGAAACAATGTGTCAGTTGTAGCATTTTATTTACTATCAAGAGGATTTGCTTTTACTTTGCCATAAAGAGCCTAAATAAAAACATTGATATTAACGGTTTACTTTGAACACATTGTTGAAATGTAAAAAACAGTTGTCTTTGCTCATAGCTCCACATTATTCGTGATTCTAACTTTTAACTACCAAATGCTAATTTTAGAACTTTGTTTAGGAGATTCAAAGTGAAGGTAACCATCTAAACATGTGTCGTATATATACCAGGGGTCTGCAGCCCTTATGACCATTAGAGATATTTTTGTGATTTTCCACCAAATCAAATTCACCTGGAGCAACGAAATACGTTCAACCTCTAAAAGCAGTAGATTACTGTAAAGTTTCATACATACGGTTCTGTTGAAACACGTATAAAAACTGTATCTTATGTTGCATTTATATGAAGTCTCAATCACAATTTAAGGTGGTAAACACTCCATTACATTTTGAGTTGTTTTTAGTGGTTTCATCCTTCTTTTCCAGCATGTTTCAGACAATTTCGACAATAGAATAGTTGCTGCTTTTTGCTTTTTAATGCTTTTTTAATCCAAGAGAAATATCCTTCAACCATGGCTCCACACAGATTAAATAGAAAGACAATTGAATATAAAATAAAAGAAGATGAAAAATAAATATGTAATTTTTAATATTGATATGTACAAGGCTTAACTGGATATAAATACAGAAATTATTACATTAACATATTTGTTATATATTATATATTATATTATATTTTGTCTGCTTTCTGAACAGCTTTGCTTGTTTTGTTTTTTTCCTTCTTTTTTAAGGTTATTTGTTCCCTGTTAGAAATACTGGTCATTTGATCCATTTTTCACCATTAATTATTGTGCTTTCTCTAGTTTGTACATTAAAATAAATAAATGGTAACATTGTTAAAAGTAACATAAAATATTTATTAAGATATATTATTTAGTGATAGCTTTGGGTAGTCACGAGACAACAACCCCATATGACTCAGGGGTTGCAGGTTGCAGACCCTAGGTACATAGCATACACATTGTTCCTATGCTATTCTAGTGCATTAATTTCAAGGACCAAATGTTCTCCTGCCTGCTGCTTGTTGCATCTCTCACTCTAAAACCAGTACCATGGCCTTAATGTTTCGGCTGGTCGGTGTACCTCAGCATTCTCAAAAACGTGTGATTCATTTCCATCACAATCGATTCTGTATTTTGTGCAACAAAAGCTCCAAACAGCAGTAAGCACCAGGGACAATTTGACCGGGGGACTTTTTTTTTTTTGCGATGAAAGGCCCCAGTTTCTATTATGTAACGTGTCTTTAAAGTCCCATTCCGCTACGGATCTGCCAGGTTTCTGCAGGAAGGGGAATAAACGCTCACACACATACAACTACACTCGCACACACACACACACACACACAGCGCAATTTGTTGCGATGGCCAACATAGCAGCCCACACTGCTTCATTCTCTGAGCTGGAGCCCAGGTTTAAAATAGCTCCGCTCCCTCTTCAGGTCTTTACCATGATATTTGTGATGGTCTTATATAATCGACACCTCCTGATCTCCTCTTCCTCTTCATGCTACCGCTTGTATTCCATCTCCGCCGATCACACTTTTCTCTTCTCAGCTTCCACAAAAGAATCTGTGAAATTAAAAAAAAAAAAAAAATGGTCAGTGATTTTCATGGCCAAGGTAGCCGGTCTGCTCAAGCCCAGACAGAACAATGAACTCACCAAACATTCAGCTTTTGTTCTGTCAAACGAGTGTGATGCAACAACGCTTGTATGCTAATGGGTCCAAATTGTATTCATATCAAATGTACCAGAGAGATTGACGATTTGAGGCAGGTTCTTCTTTTATGCTGCCATTTCCATTTATATGTGTTCATTTTCTGTCCATTTGAAATTATTTTGTGTTTTGGTTTTTATGCTCCTTTTGTTGTTGTTTTGTTGTTTCGTCTGTTTTTGATCACTCAGAGTGTTTTGTGGTCATTTTTTTTCTTGTAGTTGTCGATCTTTTGTGTCCTTTTGTTTTCTTTTTGTAGTCCGTCGTGTGTCTTTGTAAAAATTTTATCTCCATTGTGACTAGTTTGTTCTCTTTCAAGTCTTCTGTCAGTTTGTTTTATGAATGCTCTGTGTCTCTTTGTAAATGTTTTATCTCTGTTCTTTATCTTGTATCCTGTTTCTTTTTGTTCATCCAAGTCATTTATAGTCATATCGTGGTCCATCGTGTCTCTGTTTTAATTTTGTCTCTATTTATGATGAGTATGTGACTCTTTGTAGTTATATTGTGTCATTTACAGTTTCTTTGTGGTCATTTTGTGTGCTTTTGTGAATGCAATATGACCTTTTGTAATCGTTTCATCTCAATTTCTGAAGGTTTGTGATTGACAGTAATTGTGTTTTTGTTGATCTTACATGTTTTTTGAGGTCATTTTGTGTCCCTACATTTCCATTTTGTATCACTTTGTAATGATTAGTGTTTCTTTATGATCACTTGGTCTTTTTTAGTGGTTAGTTTGAATCTCTGTGATGTTATTTGGTCTGTTTCTCAATGTTTTGTTTCTTTTGCTCTCTTTTTGTGAAGTTTCTTTTTCTTCCTTGTCTGTTTTTTATGATTTTTGTCCACTTCATGATGATGAAGTGTCCCTTTGTGGTTAATTAGCAATCTCTTATGTTATGTTTGTGTTCTGTCTCTTCAGTTGTTTGAGGTACTTGTGTGTGTTTTTCTGCCTCTTTGTGGTAAGTGTGAGCCTCTTTTGTGGCTTTTGGTGTGTTTTCCTGTTTGTTTTGTGTCTCTGGTGAGAGATGTGGTTCTTTCTTTCTTTGGGAAAGTGTACTTGTTAGTCAAGGGAAAAAAATTGTTGGTTGGTGTAATTTTCATGGAGTCAAACTGCATTTGAGCAGACAGACAAGCAAACACTGAAATCCTCCTATTTTCAGCTCTGCTGTGCGGTAACTGAGATAAACATGCCACAACAGCGTGCAAATTCTAATACTCTATATTTATATGTATTTTATAATTGCTGCACCTTTCTTCATCTTTTACACTAGATTTGGCATTTCAAACCGATTTGACAAACATGTTGAATGAACTTAATCTGGAGCTTCGAGGAGAAGTCAAAACAGTGATCAATATGATCAGCTCAGTTAATGCTTTCAAACAAAGATGCAACATCTTTCCTCAAAGCCGCTGTGCCATGATTTGACAAACTTCCAGAACCTGGCATCAGAGCTGGAGTTGCAAGAGAAAGCCTGTGTGCAACTTCACACTGCACGATCCACAGAGCAGATTGACGATTGTCTGTCAGAGTTTGACCAATGCTCTCAAGACTTTTCTTTACTGGAGCCAGTCGCTACATTCATGTGCTCTCCTTTTCGGGAAGATGCTGAGGTTGATTCCCTCGCCTCAAAATTTTTAGCTGTGTTTGACCTGAACTCTTCTGGAGTGGAAGATGAGATTTTGACACAACAAGCCAACATAGAGCTGAAGCCCAGAGCTCATGGACAGTTCTGGAATTTACTCACGGAGGAAAAGTACCCCAACATGAGGAAATGTGCCACCTGCTTGACTCCATTATTCAGCTCCACTTTTTATGTGAGTCAGCCTTTTCTGACATGAAGACCATTTAGTCAAAACATCGTTCCACCATGACTGATGATCATTTGGAAGTTTGCTTGAAGCTGGCTGTCAGTAGCTACTCTTCGGACTATACATCCGTGGCTGATTCCATTCAGTGCAAGTCAACAGAGTAAACTCAGGTAATGACAAAAAATTCACATAGTTAATTGTGGTGTGTTGTGCAATATGGGCTCATGCGGTTATGCAAGGTACATCAACATACATTGTACATATGAAGAATTCTCAATATATTCATAAATAAATATAATTTTAGCATTTTTGAAGTAGGTTGATCTTTTTGACTTGGTCATTTTATAAGGAGCTCGTATGCTGAAAAAGTGTAAGCATCCCTGGAGACAGATAGAACCAGCATATGGCGTTAATGCAACTTTATGGAAGCAAACTGCCATTAAACCCTAAAGAAGAAGAAAAAGTGCATCTATGTACTAATACGGTTGCGGGCATTACAGAATTTTCTTTGTCATGGGTTGTGCTCTGGGGAAAGGGAGGCACGGGGTATTATGATACACCTTAGGCTTTCTATTTGGGTGGAGAGATCCTCGTGGGGGTCAGAAGTTTGTACAGAATATATTTTGGGTAAGAACAGATAATTTCCATTGTTCCATTGTAATAACACCCCCGAAAATTATGATTTTATTTTGTTACGCCCACTTATCTGGCAATATTTCCCGGGGGCTCAGCGAGTTCAGTCGAAAAACATTGTTTGTAATAAAGCAACAGAGCAACACATCCATGAAGGATTTGCTCGTTAAGTTCTATGATTTTTACCAAAACTGCAGCTTCCTCTGGGAGTTAATAAACATCTATGTTTAATTTTCTTGACGCCAGCCTAAAACACAGAATCAGTGTAAATAGTGTAATGTTAAGAAATAACACTGAAAACGGCATGTTTTCTGGAGGACCTGCTTTGCATTGTTGAGCTGCAACCAAACTGATGCCACTGTGTTTATATAGTTAGTCATTTTGCATTTCCTAACAAAACATTTATCTGAGAATACAGTAGGAACCAACAATCTACAAAAAGGCTAACATTTTCCTACCTTACAAGCTGAGACCACAAATTTATATGAGGCGCTCTGAAAGATATAACATTGAAAGATGCTGCATCTTTTTCTATGTATGCAGTCAAACTCAACTAGAATTTACTTAACATCCTTCCACTTATAAGCAGCATCCACATGACCCTTCAGATACATTTGGACTCATCAGAGGTCAATTCGAGAAGCGAAAGTGTCAGACATCAGATCAGTATTTCAGAGAAAAGAAGAAGTGTTTCTCTATGTTAAAAGATGGGTGGACAGAAGGTCTCTGAGGGGATAGTGCATGGAGTTTTAAAACACTTTCTCTAAACTGGGTCAGTTGTATCAAAAGCACGACTGGGCGGATCAAACGTGCCCAGAGGAAAAATCTATTTTTACTGGGTAAGAGCTCACTGGTCAATGGTCACTCATCGAATGCGTAAAAGAGCCAAAGAAGCAAGAAGAATCCCTCAGTCGCACACGCCGATGAAGATTTCAAGGCCTCATTACGTCCTTTATCCAGTTCGTGGAGGTGCCTTCGTTGCTCTATTCTGTCAAATCACAACAAAATTATCACAGCTTGAGCCTTCATTTTAAATCATAGAAAGCCCACCAAGTGTGAACACATTGAGGCAAACTGTCCTGCCTCGCGTCAGGCTAACATGAGAAAAACAGGAATGGGAACCACAGGCAGTAAAAAAATCTGCTTCGGTCAGGACTGCAGTCAGTCCGTGTCGGATGACCCCGTCCTGAGGGTCTGAAACTCATGGCTCTTGTGCCGACTCAGCCTTTCTGTCCAGGCTCTCTGCAGCTTTCAAAAAATTAATAACAGTGACTTTCATTTTATAGTTAGGTGACAAATGTTTCAATATTACAAGTCTGTCACCTTTCACCGTAGGTGATTGTTTCTGATCTGAGTCATCTGTAAACTAACTAGGATAAATACCAAAGAATTAACATTCACTGCTTTTAATAACTGATTATTAAACTAGCTATTAAATGTATGCCCTGTTTACATGACAAAGAAAATGAGTGTAACTGTAAAACTTACGTCAAGTTTGGAGGAATACGTTTACGCGAGAGTCAATTTTTCGTACCGGCTGACAACTTTTCTTTCCCACTGCAGATTCCCATTTATGTTTGTTTCCATCTGCCTTGTTTGCTTAATTGAGCTTGATGATAACTTATACGTGAAGGGATTGAAACACCAGAAGAAAACAGTAATTATAAGTGCCTTATAACCTTTTTATCATTATCATCTTTCAAGTTTGGTTTGAGTGAATTGACATCCAGTAGATTCATTTTATTGGTACATTTGACAAGAAGACGAAATGATGAACGCGAATAACGCTTTTAGCATCTCCAGATTAATTAAAAATTTTTTATCATTCAGGACCGTGGGAGGAAAGCAGCGCTCTCTCCCACTGAGCAACGGTGGTCAAGAAGACATCTAAAAGACGTCATTCCCTTCTGTCTTTAAGACTTCTTCAGGGCGGCCAGAATGAAAGTTTTTTTGAGTGTCTTACCTGGACGTTGCATGAACGTTATATGAATGTCTAAACAAGACCCCTGGATGAAGTGTGAAACCACCAGGGATTGAAACCAAACCTTTTTCATGATGGGGATGACTCCTAACCACTAGACCAACAGTGCACTCATGCTCTAAGGCACATTTCCACAACACATAAAGTGCAGGAACGGAGCGATCTAGTCCAGTTTGGTCCAGTTTTCCACCGCAAGAATTATTCTAGTACCTCGAACAACCGTTTCAGACCAGAAAGCTTTTTGCTACCCCAACGTTGAGGTACTCGGGACATTGGAATGGGTCTGATGTTGCAGAGTCTTCTGCTGATTGGTCAGTGATTTACATCACGCCCTCAATATTTTAATATGTCGACTGTGTAAATCCTCTGTTGTTAACATCTGCAACTCTGGTGTTGGTTCTGAGAGAGCCAACGCCGGCCGGTCGGCCGCATTGACATTGCCCTGGCACCAGTGAGCACTCTGGCAGCACAAGCTGGTCGGCGCCGGTCCACAACTTCGCTTTTCGGCCGAGACAGTGGACGTCATGTGAGGACCTACAGCGGGGCACCCAGCAGTTCCGGTGTCCTGGTGTCCTGACGCACCAAGTGCGCTGCATCACCTCTCTGCCAATAAAGCTAGAGCCGCCCACAAACGGGAGGTGACAGGCGGGAGACAGAGGACTGAAAAGTCTCTCTGTGTGTTTTCAGTTTTGGGATTTTGAGTTTGTTTGATAAAACTATGTTTCTTGAACATTCTGACTCAGTGTATCTGTGGGCTACCCTGGGCGTGGCACATGCGATTGTCACACAATTATATATGACAAGCTTAAAGAAATATTATGAATCATTGTTATATAGGGCCTTGATAACAATGATTCATAAAATTTCTTCTTAATTTTTTTATGAAGCTAAATTTCTAAAAAATAATATGAATTATTGTTATCTAAGCCCTACATGGATCCCTTCTTTGAAGTCTATCCCTCCTCTCTTTGTTCTTTCTCTCGCTCTCCATTGTGTCTCTCTCCCTCCTCTCTTTCTCCCTCCTCTGTCTCTCCTTATTCTCCTTCCTCTCTTTGTCCTTCCTCTCTCTGTTGATTGTGTCTCTCTCCCTCCTCTCTTTCTCCCTCCTCTGTTTCTCCTCCTTCTCCTTCCTCTCTTTGTCCTTCCTCTCTCTGTCGATTGTGTCTCTCTCTTTCTTCTCTTTCTCCTTCCTCTCTCTCTCCTTCCTCCATATCTCTTGCCTCTCCTTCTGCTCTCTCTTCCGCTCTTCTTTCCTCTCTCTATCCATTCTCTCTCTCTCCATTCTCTCTCTCTCCTTCCACTCTCTCACCTTCCTCTCTCTCTCCTGCTTCTCATTCCACTCTTTTCTCTCTCTTTCCAGCTTCTCCTTCCTCTGTCTGTCCTTCCTCTCTCTTTCCTGCATTTCTCTCTCCCTCGCCTCTCTCTCCTGGATCTGCTTCCTCCTTCTCTCCTGCGCCTCTTTCTGCATTTTATCCTGCTTCGCTTTCATCTCTCTTTTCATTCTC
>OMNM01033313.1:1214-14044 GCA_900302745.1 Parablennius parvicornis
CCAAAAAAAAAAAAAAAAAAAACCAACATACCGACACTAAAGTCTTGTAGAGGATCACAGGATTGAGTCAGTCTTTTATCTTGGAAAAGATAAAAAGAAAAATAGGCCAATAATGTACGACCTTAGTAAAAGATTATAACAAGTACTGCCATTGTGAAATTCATAGTTACTTCCTGCAGTGTATAATCAAAGCCAGCTGCACCTCTACTTTCAAGAGGCGGTATTGATTTGTGAAAATGTTTGAGAGCAAGGTAAATTACTATAATTAATTACATAATATAGAATAATAGGCCCAATAAGAACATGCTACAATGTTCATCCATCCAATGCAAACATTACTTTATCCAACCTAGAGAGGTAATACTGTTTAATTCAGGCATGATAGTTAAAACTTAAACATGACTCTTCAAAAAATGCAAACACAGAATGAACAGGCAATTCCAGGCATTGTTTAAAGAACTATGACATGAAGTTGTATGGACAGCAAACAAGATGATTTATTCAGATACTTTTTTTTTTCTCAGTGCCAGGAAAAATCCCGCAGCCACAAAGGTGTGTATATTGTTTCACTGCGAGACTGTGCAAACATGTGAGGTGTCCTTGAAATTTCAATAGTGACCTGAGATTAATTGAAGTACTATGAAATATATTGCCTCATATTTTGTTCAAGTGCCAGTTCGGTTTAAATGGACCTTGTTCGTCTCACTCTGTTTAATGAGTAACTCAACCCACGTTATATGAGTTCATGCTGTTATTGGCTCATTTGTGTTTTTCACTAATCATCAATTCTAATTGTCCTCTGACACATAAACGGGTTTATAAATTCTCACGTCCCCGCTCTGTCGTGACACTGCACCTGTTTCGTTTCTGGTCACATCGTTGCTGCTGAACGATGGAGGCACCGGGGGGCCTACTTTTGCTCATACTTCTGGATATTTTCATAGGAAGCACTTCAGGTAAAACCACCTGCTTTTCTGTCATCTAAAATTAGATAAATAGCCACTGAAAATAGATTTTTGAGACTTTTGCTCCTTTCACCCTCAACACAAGGACATGTTCATATTTTCATGACCGATTTCGAAATTCAAATAATCATCTAAGACAGTAATTTCAAAACCGGTTCAATACATTTTTAGTGTTCCTGTTATATATGTTATACATAATTAATATGCTGTACGTTTTTACAAATGTCACCGTACAGATGTAAATGTGACTTTACTAATCCTTCACCTATGCATGTTGCACAGTGCAACATCCATCTGACATCTTTTAAACTATCCTATCAAATTCAGAGCTCACCATCACCACGCCAGTGGTCCATCACAGGTGAAATTCACACAAGCTCAAATTCACATCAGTTAACTTCAAATGTATGTTTTTCTTGGACTGTGGGAGGAAATTGGAGAAAACATGGAAGACAAATTTACCTCCAGTGTAGAGCACATGCTTTACGAGGAAATTAAGGAAATACATTAAAACAAACTGATAGGGGAGAAACATTGTGAAGATAAATGTAAAAGAATAAGTAAAATCTATTGTTTACTGGAAAGCCTGAGCAGATAATAGTGTTTTATGGCCTGGTAAAAAAGAAGTGAGTGTATTCAGGAAGTTTGGGGGTGTGGATGTTTAATGTACTAGTAAATCTGAGAATTTTTTAGTCCCAAAACTATTCAAAATTTCATAGACATGCAAACATTGGATCATGATTTATCTTTTCTAAAGAAGTTGTAAATTTGAAAAGATATGACACATAATATATTGTACAAATTGTTTATGAGAATACAGTACAGTCAGAACAATCTGATCATATGCAGCTTAATATTGTGCATATTCCAACCTGTGGTACATGGCAGGTCTACTGCATACTGCATACAATTGAAAATGTGAGATATCAAATAACCATTAAAATGTCTCTAGAAATGTGGCATGAACTCAATTAACTCCTAATCTTTTTTTTAAAGTGTGAGCTGGCATACACACACATACACAACACAACATGTGCTGATAGATATAGTGATAATGTTTACTTTACTGAATATAATTACAGAGAATGCATATGTGAAACTGTCCCTTTGCTGTTCAACAGGAATCCTGACCACAACCTGTGACTCATGTCACACCGACGCCTTCTGCCTAGATCAAAAAGAACGCGGAGACACATTCTCAGACCACGACCATCCTTACTCTTGTTTGTGTAAAGATGGCTTTGTAGGTGATGGTCTGACCTGCTATGATGCAAAACAGTGCAGTGATTCCTCCTGCTGCAGCCAGGGTTACCACTGGTCACCGGAAAAGGGGTGCGTGGACATCGACGAGTGCTCCCTCCCAGACTCTCCCTGCAATGCACGTCAAATTTGCCAAAACACACCAGGCTCCTTCAAGTGCCTGGAGTCTGTGTCAGAAATCACATCAAGTGATTCATCAAAGTCTTTCCAGGCTGTGTGTGGGGGAACCATTTGTCCTAGAGGCATGGATTGCATCTTGCGTAATGGCACTTCTCGATGTGCTGACCCATGTGAGATCTACACTGTACTGAATGATGAATGGCGGTCAGTGAATTTAAGTGGGAATGAAGTCCATTGTGATCAAGAGCTCAGCTGGCAAGGCTGGTATCGTATGTTCCAGGGGCGAACCAATGCTCGTATCCCAGAGAGGTGTCCAGAGGAGAATAGGTGTGGGACACATGCTCCATTGTGGTTAGCTGAACCTCATCCCACAGACTCAGGCATAATTGTAAATCGCACTGTGTGCAATAACTGGGGAAACTGCTGCAATTTCCCAAGTCACCAAATCCATGTTAAACGCTGCCATAGAAGCTACTATGTCTACAAACTGGTAGCGCCATCAGCATGTTCCCTTGCATACTGTTCAGGTAATGATCCTATAGAAATATCTTCACATAAGTTCACAGAAGTTACATTTTTGCATTCAATATTTTCATTTTTTTTTGACAGAGGTGGATGAATCTGAGTATTTCACCACAGCAACGCCACCTGTAACCACAGCAGTGCCACCTGTAACCACAGCAGTACCACCTTACACCAACCACACCACACCATTTCATAACGTCACAGCAGTTGAGGGAGAAGTCCGCCTGGTCAGTGGAGGAAACAGCTCCTGCTCTGGCAGAGTGGAGATCTTCCACTCTGGACAGTGGGGGACGGTGTGTGATGATGCCTGGGACCTGCTCGATGCTGAGGTGGTGTGTAGACAGCTGGGCTGTGGCAGAGTTCTCTCAGCACCAACAAATGCACGCTTTGGACAAGGCAGCGGACCCATCTGGTTGGACAATGTCATGTGCACAGGGAGTGAAACTAAGCTGTCCAACTGCCGCCACCAAGGGATTGGATCTCACAACTGTGGCCACAATGAGGATGCTGGAGTCGTTTGTGAAGGTGAGTACAGATTTGTGCAGCTGGAAACACTGCAGTTTTTGTTTTTACCCAGCTGCTGATCTGTCTGCCTTTCTTTTCCTTTTAGCCTCTTCACCAGTGAGGCTGGCCAACTCTGGGAGCCGCTGCTCAGGCAGAGTGGAGATCTTCCATGCTGGACAGTGGGGGACAGTGTGTGATGATCACTGGGACCTGGACAATGCCAATGTGGTGTGCAGACAGCTGGACTGTGGAAAGGCCCAATCGGCTTTATCTAATGCAGCCTTTGGACCTGGCAGAGGGCCAATCTGGTTGGACGACGTCTATTGCTATGGAAATGAACCATCCATATCAGACTGCAGACATCCAGGGTTTGGTGTTCACAATTGTGCTCATGTTGAAGATGCCAGTGTTGTGTGTGAAGGTGAGGTAATTTCCACGCTTTAATATGTTTTAACAGCAATAATATTTTCAATATCCAATAATCGCCACATAAATTATTTGATCTCAGCTTCTTTTCTTTCTTTTCTTTCCCTTTAGCTCCTCACCCTCCACACCATGCTTTTGATCTTCATTGTCTAAAGAGCAAAATGCAAATAGTAGTCCAGGCAAGTAGCCTGGTAGCCTTTGGGTACGACCCATTGTCTGGACACTTGGCTGATCGCAACTGTACCATGGATAGAACGGATTATCAGCGGATTTGGTATGAAGTTGACACTCAACCAGAAGCCTGTGGAAATCTAATGAAGGTATTAATTCTTTCTTTGACAAATATACTTGTATGTTTTGCTACGGCTTCTCTTGACTAGCTTGAAATTCTATCATGAACGATGTGGCCTTCTTGTAAGTTACTTGTACATCTGAAGTGGAGATACTATTTGAGGAATTTAGTTGGGATTCACAGTACAAGGACTCTTAATCTGATCTCTACATCATCACACAAGAAGTGCTGTTTACAAATGCCCGGGCCCATAATCCATGATCATTTTTATATTTCCAGGTTGTAATAATCCAGTATTGATTATTAGACTTAGGACTGTAATCTCAAGTTTATTTCACAAATGTTTCCTTGTGGGAGCATTGACTAATTACTTCATAGCTGCCGTGTCTTCCTCCCCTTTTTCTAACCATTCACCTCACTGATACCTTAATCATTTGTCTTTCAGACCAACCATACACACGTCACATACATCAACAACCTATTCATTTACCCAGCACAAAACTCATCCTTCAGCACTCCAGGTAGAGTTCCCATCTCCTGCACGTACCCTCTGGATGCAGACAGCACCCTTGATGTGCGTATCAGGCCTCTCCTTGTGTAAGTAACCATTTAGTAAGCCTTCATTAACATCATTTGCTTTTCAACGGCTAACATCTGCAACTGTAAAGATAATTCATTTGATGCTAATTGGATTTGTTTTCACAATACAATGTTCTTCTTCTTCTTCTTCAGTATTATAAAAACAATATTTTTTCATACGATGCTATTACTAATAATAGTCATAATTAATAATATAATAATATTGTTATTAAGTAGAACCCCAAAGTTACTTCACATTGGGTTTGTGGTTTGAATAACATTAGCCTAAAAATTACAAAAACAAAAGATCCAGAACTTGATGACCTTCAGGATGTGACGACTAGTTGTCATGTTACATTTTTAAAAACAGTTTATTTTTTCTTTGACAGGGAGGAAGGTGGCCTTTCGGGTGTGGGCAGCCAATTGACGGCTGTCATGTCTCTGTACCGTTACTCCTCCTTCAATGCAACTTACCCACCAGGCCTGGTCACCATCCCGGTGGGCAACCCATTGTATGTGGGGGTCTCTGTGCAGGACAGGGGCCCAGACTTTGCTGTTGTTCTGGAGGACTGCTTTGCAAGTCACTCTCAGAGCCCTCATACTCCTGTGAAATACCCTTTAATCCACAACAAGTATGTGCACCTCCTCAGCCTCAGCAGAAGCATTGTGGGACCCAGTGACATATAATGACCCCGATGATCTCCTCCATCTTTCCTGCAAGGTGTTCCATTGACCCCCGGCAGGTGCAGGTGATTGAGAACGGCAGATCAACACGGGCTCGTTTCTCTGCTCTGTTCTTCCTGCCAAGCGGTAAACAAAGAGACGTGTATCTTCACTGCAACCTCACCCTTTGTGACAGAAGGAAGTACAACTGCTACACTGTAAGTCACAACTTTCCCTTCATTGGCCCATACAATATCAGAATTGACAGATAGACGGACAGATAAGTAAACCTTTTTTTTTGCGTGGCCCTTATTCTCATCCATACTAATCATTTTCTCTCTCCTCCTCCCCTCACCCCTCTGTACCTTGTAGTCTTGCAGAAGAAGAACAAATCGCTCTGTTTTCAACTCTGCTTCGGCAACTCCTATCTCTATTGGACCAATCACTTGTAAGTCTGACAATTCGTCTCACTTCAAGACTAATGCATCCTCACGGAGACTAATGTTTGAATCAATAACATGCTTTTTTTTTTGGCTTTTTTTGTCCTTAGGGGCCAATTAAGCGACGTGAGCTCCACAAAACAGAAAAACCAAACCCAACTGTAGCCTTTGTGATATTGTTTTTTATTCATGAGATCAAAAATTAAGGTTTTTGCTGTGTATATAGAAGTCGTACCTGTCTTTGTAGTCCCTGTCATTTCTAAATCTGTGTAACAATAGTTGAAAAAAACAAAACAATAGTTTGAATGAGAAATAAAATGTTTCATTCTTTGCATCACCTTGTTTCTTTTCATTTGAGACTGTAATCCCAATTCTATCAGAGTCAATTGTACTCCTAATTTATTTACTGCGTAATTCAGTGTTCATGTCGGACGTCACAAAATACACAGAGCCAAACTGACATCAGTTATTTAGCATTGAATTAATAGCATTATTATCAAAGGTATACTGTGAGGAAGACTTTGCAGCAAATGAACGACTTGTGTTTGTTGTTTTTTTTAAACAAAATTGTTCAATAATGTTGGAATATCTCAAATTTTATTTTTAAAATTTGACTTGTTAAGAGGTTTTGGAGATGTTATCATTAATTTAATCTTTTTCAGGAGGTACTTGTTTCTCTGCAGTGGTACAGAGGAAAACATTTAGAATAGTTCACAAATGTGTAATAAATGTAATGCTACCAGAAAGAAAAAGTATGACTAGCAGAGACAGAGCTTCCACGGATACATACAAAACTACCAAACAAAGCTATCAGAGTAACAAACTCCACACAAGCAGACACATGACTACCAGAGAATGACAAAACCAACACCAAGAGACATAAAATGACCTCAATGACCCCATGAACAGGCATCAAACCACTTTGAATTAAAAGAAGCAATCCTAAAGAAACACAAAAACTGTTACAAATAGACTGACCGATAATAAGTCAACATAAACAACTTCAGGTATACATTAGTACACAAACCACTTTGGATGGACAGATAAAACTGCAAGAAAACCTCAAACATAACAATACCAAAAAGGAACCTAAGGCCAAAAGCTAAGACACAAAACATAGAGAGACAACACAACAACAAATAGATACTAATGCTCATAAAACACCACAATGATGCAGAATAACTGCAAAAGAGACACAATTCGACTTTAGGGCCTTCACATAAGGACATCAAAACACTCTGAATAGACAAATACAACTGGAAAGAAAGACAAGAAAGACGGCACACAACAAGACATTTCAACCAAAACAGCAGCCACTAATGTGAACAATTACCAGTGACAGTGAAAAATCCAAGGCAAAGAGAGAAAAAGCTGCTAAAAAAAAGGCACACTAAACAATCACAGCGTCACACGATGGCCACGTTAAACTACTACAAAGAAACAACCCAGTTCTTCAACAGCTTCATTCCTTAGGCTATGAAATTTCTTAACTGCAAATAATTTGCTGTCAGGTCTGACGATGATGCAATGTCCAGTGCAATAATTAATGTAAATAAATCCAGAGCAATCATTCTGTCAGTGCAAAATCCAGCTGCATCTTGGCACTTTATTAGGCTGCATCTTGGCACTTTATTTATGTTTTATTGTGTGTCATTTCATACCTTTTACCATGTCTTTTAGTGTTCTTGTTTTTAGACACCTTTTATTCATAAGTTGAACTTTCTGCAAAGATAATTTCATTCAGGTTGGGTGTATATTTCTGAATGACAATATCTATCTATCTATCTATCTATCTATCTATCTATCTATCTATCTATCTATCTATCTATCTATCTATCTATCTATCTATCTATCTATCTATCTATCTATCTATCTATCTAAAGCATATATGGAAAAGTTATTTGTCTCATTTGACTCAATCCTTTCATATTGTACAAACACAAGCACAAATCACCTACAAAATATTTTACTCCAAAAAGTACAAGGGAAAAAAAACTTGTAAGACACAAAAGAATTGATGAAGACTTTTGCTGAGATCTGAAGGAATTTTTTGTTCTCTGAATGACTTACTGAACTATTGTCCTGCAGAACCGTGCAGAATGTAGGTTGAGTTCAGGCTGGCAGGTTGAAGGTCACAGTTTTAGCCCTCTGGTACGGCTTTGCTCTCGAGGAAACTGGTCAATGTACCTGAGGGCGTGGCTTGAGGGTATGTGCTGGGATTGACGGGCGGACGGACCAATGGCGGCGGTGCAGTGGGCCTCAGGGGGCGGGGCTCGGAGTGAGCGATGTTTCTCGCTCTGAGCTGCGGCAGTCTGGGGTTAATTTCCGTTCGGTCGCGGCCGTTTTCCATTAAACTACGCTCAGCTCTTCTCCATCGACAGCCGTCGTCATGTCCAACAACAACGCCAGCAACAACCTGATCATCGCTCAGAGGGCCGTGAAGCAGCTTCGGCTGGAGGCCAGTATCCGCAGGATCAAGGTAGGAAGACGGCGACACGCAAACACGGAAGCCCGCTTATTGAATGGCGGAGACGCAAAGTGACATAAAGTTACACAAAGTGACTCACAAAGTTACACAAAGTGATACACGGAACAAACTGTCACATAGTGTCCGGCCAGACATTGAATTCCAACTTCATTTAACTTTACAGAGTTTGATTCACGAGACTTACTTTGTGCAAACAACAACATTTTCGTCATCAGTCATTAAACGTGTGCCATTTGGTCAGAAAACAGGTTTTGGACCCATTTCATTGTTTCAAATGAAGATTTTGAGTAAGTTTAGGACCAGTGATTTGTTGATTTTTATGTCTCCTATTGTATACCCTGTCTCACCCTTCCATCTGTGTATTATGTCCATATACCTTCATCCTGTGCGAGGTTGGAGGGTTCAGATGGGGTTCAGGGGGCCCTGGAGATGATCCCTCCTTATGAGTGAGGGCAGGATACACCATGGAGAGGTCAATAGTTCGTCACAGGACAACTACATACTCACATTCACACCTCCGGGCAATTTAGGGTCACCGATTAACTTCACATGTATGTTTTTGGATTGTGGGAGGAAACCCAGCACACGGAAAGAACATGCAAACTCCATACTGAAAGGCCCAGCTGGTATTTGAACCCATAACCTTGCTGCTGTGAGGCCAAAGCGCTAGCCACGAGCTTATCTTATGTACAGTCTGTGTTTTAATAGTTTTAGCAGCTTTACATTTCAGCCACAAGGCAATTCAAAGTTCTTAAACTCAGCCAACATCAACAGCATAAAATGCATTATAATAATAATATAACAAGAAATGAGAATACAAATCACAAAGAAACATAAAAGCATCCTTAAAACAAACAAATATAAAGAGAATAGACAGACCTGTCCACATTGTTCCCTGCTTTTGCAAATTTTTTGCAGGGATCAGGTCCGGTGACCCTGAACGGGATAAAGTGGGATAGGAAGTTGATGTATGAGAGGTTAAGAAAAATTAAATACAATTCAAAGTAACTGTAATACAAGGGTTGAGGAGAATGAGGAATCGCTTTATTAAAAAGCAGCAGCAAACAGAAAGGTCTTCATCCTCGTTGAAAGTGTTGGAGCGTCTTTCTTTCACCTTGATCTGAGAATTTTGTGTGTGAAAACTCAAAGCAGTTTCTGCGTATTACTTTCTGACTCTGGGACCTGAGAGCCGAAATATTATGGTTCTTTTCCCTGTTTTTGTGAGGACTCCAGTAGTAATGGTCTGAATCTGCTTCAACTGCAAGATGACAGCCTACTGAAGATAAACACATGAATTAGATTTTTTAACCATCAATTTTCCAACATTTTGTTAGTTTCCCAACTCGTTTTTGTCACTCGTTCTATTAGGTTATTGCCTTTTTAGGAATCTTGCCAATTACATTACAGGTGTATTTTGGCAAATAGTGTTGTAACCTTTAATGGCATAATACAATGAACAGAGTAGTGACTTCATTTAACTGATACTCACTCTACTATATAGGAATAATTGAGAGCATTCACTCACATTCATATCCTGTTTTACTACAGGAGAAAACACGGGCATTAAACCTAAAGAAGTAAGTCAGGAGAGTTTCATAGAGTCAAATCCCAAGCATAACCTCCGTTATTTTGCACAGCTGCTTGCAAATGTCATGCAAAAACAAAGAAGCCGGTCAGTTTGTGTATGTAAATAAGAAACTGGTTATGTGGAAGCTCGCATCGGGCAGGTTGAAGATTTTCAGACTGTGAGAAGGTTTATATATATATTTTTTTTTCATCCTTTGATAAGTACTACAGTTGTTGTTCTGTACCACTTCACCCAGCATGCGGTTTTAAAGCCAATATACAAAGAAAGTTTTCCCCAAAATGTGCCGTCAATGTTCATAAATACTGAGACAAACAGAGCCTTTGTCATATCTAACAGTAACTCGTGTTTCACAGAATATATATCATTTATTTCATAGTGATTCCAAGTCTATTATGCATTCACATTCAAATATATTGTCTTAACATTTTTAAACACATTCTGCGGTCTCAGTCTTTCATTTCTCTTTTTGTGCCCAAGTAGTATATCGGAAAAAATGGAATTATGATTAAAATTGTGAAATTGGAATGAGTAAATGAAGAAAAATATAATTATTTATAAGTGCAGAATTAAAAACATTGAAGTGCATGAAGGAGAAAAGTTTTTCATCCAGTCATATATTTACATTGGTGCACCTACACAACATGAATCACTGCTTGAATTATCTGTTTTCTTTTTCAGCTCAATTTAATTAAAAAAAGCATTTTTTTTTTCGCTTCTGGTAACTGTATTATAACACGTTTACAAGCACATCTACTTGGAGACCATGATATCAGCCACCTTGTTGACTTTGAGCATACCGTCCTCACCGTGTTCCGTCCTCACACAATCCGCAGCGATGCAGAACGGAGCGCTTCCTGCAGCTTCGCTTAGTTATTTCTATTTGTTGCCCTCTCTGAGTGTTGTACACTGTTACTCACATTCACACACTAACATCTCATGAAAGCCACGTAGGATTTAGTAGGGATACTTCTGCCCTAGGCGAGAAGCTTCAAGGCGGCGGGGGGGGCATCCCCTGATCGTGGGATTGAATTACAACCCACCGCACCACCTGAGCCACTTTCTGGCTGATCCCTGAGCAAACACCACTGGGCGTTTCTGTTTGAAAGAAGAGCTTTAAATTATTACCAAACTAAACTATTGCTTTAACGTTTATTCCCTTTCACAGTAAAATTTTTTCTATCAATATTATCATACGCTTATGATTCAGTGCTGCCCTCCATTAACTGACCCAGAACATGAAAACTTTATAGTGGTTTACTGTTATACCGGTGATGGTTTTATTCTTGTTGCACGTACGGATGTTCACGCTCTCTCACACGGCTGTATGTCTGCAGGTGTCCCATGCTGCTGCTGATCTGAGAAACTTCTGCTTGCAAAACGCCTCCAAAGACCCTCTTCTGATGGGCGTCCCCTCCAGCGATAATCCCTTCAGACCCCCAAAGTCCTGCTCCCTGTTCTGAGGTAGGCCCGTCCGTTTGCCCCACTGAGGCTTAGGACGGCGGAGTTAAGCTGTACAGTTAATTACATAGAACAAGTTAATTCCACCTCAACATTCGGTTAAAGACAATTCCAGTCTGTTGGACTAAACGCTGGAAGGTTAGAGCTTCATAGTATGCGCTCACTTACATATGAAGCTGCAATATTAAATCAAGATTTAGTTTTTCATTTTAATTATCACTTAAATGATTAAAACTACAAATGTGTTAATATTCTCTTGTTATACTTCAATTCCCTTTTGTTGGTGTTTGTTCCCAAAAAAATTATCCTAAACAATGACTAAATGAGCAATAATGGCTAATAAACCACTATGTTGTTTATGGTTATAATGGAATATTGTTTTCCCAATCAACTGTAAGAATTTTGATGGGGCTAGTGTAGTTTTGTATTTGCACCTCGACGACTGTAACTCAGTAAACAGAAATTACGACAGTGCATCGTTCTGCTCTGTTCTTAAGCTAAACATTTCTCAATACGCACACACACTCAGCCACCTGACTGACCCAGATTAAATTTTTTATTTACTTATTCATTTGTTTTCTTTGCTCTGACTGAGTGTTATTAGTAATTTTGTGTTTTGATGTGATATTGTTTGTTGTCATCGTACATTGTGGCATTACGAAATATTAATAGCTGCTAGTTTTAGATGTGTGTGTGTGTGCGTGCGTGCGTGTGTGTGTGTATGAAGGTAAGGAAATCAAATATAAATCAATAGAATAAATATTGGGGGATTGCGCATAAGCAGTGTTAAAACCATTAAATCACCTGAATAAAAGCATTTGGACAGATTACAAATATTGTAATTCTAAAATGTGTAAATTAATAAATATATTGTATACATTGTTAAAATCGAAATCCAAAATAATATTTTTAAAAGTGTAGACACAAGATTAATGTTTTTCATCAGATATGAAATGTGTTCATATTTGAAGTGGAGAGGATAATAATAGCACCACCAAAATGTTTATATGTATCTCTATTCGTTTAATGTGGGAAGAAAAAAACTTGTGATGGAAGAAAGATGTGATTTATTTAATTTCAGCTCAACAATAACCCACAATTTGTGATTTGTCTTGTCTTCATTCTAAGTTTCTCCACTTGTGACAGAAATTATGGTCCTATTTAATATGAAATACAGTTTGTCTGGGAACTTTCAGTTTATTGTTGATGATTACTCTAAAGATAGCTTTGTTTTGCTGCAGCTGAATTGAGGCCACTCATCATCACTGCTTATAAATATTGGTTTTCATCTCAACCATTTATCAACCATCCCTTGTTTTTCTGTCCACAGCAGAAGACGCAAACATGGAGGATGTCTGAACTTTCCCGCTGAAGGCTTTTCTTCTGATTGATGTCGCTGTAGATCTACCAGCAAGGGGGATTCCCACGGGGCTTTTGGGGGTCGGGGGTTGGGAGGGTCACCGCTCCACTTCTTTGCCAAATCTAATGGTATCATACATCTCCCATGTATCATGCTTAAAGC
>OMNM01033313.1:14064-24693 GCA_900302745.1 Parablennius parvicornis
GCCAAACTCTACCAGTTGGAAAAAAAAAAAAGAAAAAAAAAAGACGTTGTTCTCAACACTAACCTGACTAATGATTAATCCATTTCAGGTTCACTTTGCACCCTATGTCTGGTCTCAATCTACTGACTCCAGTGTTCGTTTCCAGTCGATGAAATTTATTTCAACAGCTCCAGACAGTGAAACCTCCTCCTGTTCAAGCAGAGGAACATGTTATTATATAGATTCTATTTATACATACACTACATTTTGTATGGTGTCTTTTATAAAGCACTACAAACTGAGAACACAGATATAACTTTATTTAACTGAACCGATTCGTGTCTTAAACCTCATGAGTTGTTAATCCGAGGTACAATAACATGGTACAGACTTCTTCTTTTTTTTTTTTTTCCAGTTAGGTGCATGTTATTCTTTAACAACATGCCGACCCTTCTCTGTACATATATGAAACCTGTTATGGTTGTCTTTATTAACCTATACATGTTCCTGTCTTTAATTAAAAACATCTTGATTCACATTTTTTTAGATGAGAAAATCTTATTTAATGCATGTCACTTGCAATACACAAATGTTCATATAACCCTTAAAATTACTGAAGAAAAAAAAAACATTATTTTCTACTCTGAAGTGACGCTGTACGACCTTTAACCTTTGCTAGCATCTCTTTAAGCTTTGCTGAGATTTGCTTAGATTTTTTAAAATGTAATACGTTCTTGAACAATGATGCTGGATATAATTTAGTTTTCTTTTTTTTAATCAGTCCTTTGCACGAGTAGCTGAAGAAAAACGTTTTGGGTAACATTTTTCATTGTTTCTGTCATGTAATCACTTTAAGCCTTCAGTATGATGTTGCATCTAAAGGAAGAAAAGAAAAAGGTCACAGGAGATGTTACAGTTAAAACCTTTTTGGGTTTGATGTTGAATGATTGCAATGTGACAAAAGCACAAATAATTGACAAACGTCTTTGCAAAGTAATATACTCACATATCATAAATGTGCAGTATCAGTGTGTCAACCTTAAATCAAGACCAATCTATTGTTATTTGTGACTAAATGGAAAATAAAGATGTTGACAATACAAGGCTTCACTTCCCTCATTCATGTTTTTGAACACAGAATACAGCAGCATCCTCACAGACAGATGGAAAGATCTAATGGTAATAGTTTGGTGAATGTGTCATTTATTGCTTTTACGTTCATTGGCACTGTTGAACTACAGTAACTCATCTGCCGGCGCACACGGTCCTTGTCCGTCCACCACCTCGCCATTTTTACTTTCTTCAATCACTTCTGAAGAGATGGAGCACTGAGCATACCCCACAAGTTGGGCAGGTTTAAGACACTGTGATTCACAAAAGACAGAATGTTCACATTGACATGAATGGAAAGTGTTGACTTCACCTTTTGCTGATCATAATGTTGTGGCTATTTGACCTATACTGCCACACAAAATCTTCAGTAAGTGACTGTGAGATGGAGTTACATTCTTTAATCAGCATAATGTGATCTAAATAATTTTGCTTTCTTGCAACTTTATTTTGAACCTCAATATTTTTGTAAATATTTAAAACAAGTTTATTACTTAAATGTTTTGACTTCAAGATTGATGTGATCCTTGTCTATTCTTTCTTGGTGTACTCATGCGTGTGAAATGTGAAAACACTGGAGAGCGACAATACCGTCGATCAAAGTTGGAAGAATTTCTTTTGGTATTGTGATTCATAAGAAGAGTAAGCTAATACAAGAGGAGGAGCAGTGTATTGATAAAAACAAACAAAATTGAATTCCTAAATTTATCTAATCCCTAAAATTAACCAATTATTTTAATGAAATGAGTCAACCAACCCTTCATTTTCTGACATTAGATGATGCACAATCAGCCAAAACATTATGATGATGGTTCTTAGGCAGACATTTGTGTTTTGGGTGTTCATCCAAAAAATCAGGGTATCCAAAATGTATTTGGTCAGCGACTAGTGGTTCTTATCAGTAATATATTTTCTTTTCTCCCTGACATGCTTATTGATGCATAGATGTCTTGCTGATCTTGTTTTGTTTAAAAGTTATCTTTTTTTTATTTTACGGTAATGACTTCTTTTCATTAGTGATGGTTTCCACCTGTACCTGTACCTGACTCACCTCATTCCAAATTTCACTACATGTGCATGTTTATGCACCCTGAAGTAGTGCATTGCCTTTATCTGCTCCCCTAAACTGAGCACCTGTAGACTGAACTGTGAAATAGCTTCTATTAACCTATTATTAGTTTTTAATTGACTATTATATGCTTATTTGTTATCTGTTTACCACTTATAGATCGATCCCAAGGCCTCAGAATGTCACAGTCACACATAATTAAATTGGTAGGGGAACAAGCATGATTGTCCATACTTATATTAAAATCAACAGCAAAGAATATTTTATTCTTCAATGAAAAAACATGATGTACAGTATCAAACATTGTCAACATTTTGGAAATAAAACACCCAATGGATCATAGATCCATAGAATTAGCCCCACCTGTGTCTATTGTACTAATATAATTCCTTAGCGTCTTAGGAAAGAAATTTCTCCAAATTCTTACTCTCTACTTCAGCATTTGAATGCATCAGGAGGAGTCAGAGAATTGCAAAACAATCGGAGGCCACCTTTCAAAGGGTGTATACCATATAGAAGTTAAAAGTTCACAGTTGTTCCCCCCAAAAAAGTGGACAATTAAAGGTAAAGATGCACTTTATGAGTTTCTTCTTTCAGACCAGTGAGATGATGGTTTGCTGCAGAGCTACAGATTATTAACCGTCTCCAAGACCGTAGCTAGTGGGGGCTGAGGGGGCTCATTGACATGTGCATTCTTTGGCCTTAAAATACTTTTCTAGCAGGGAGACTCTTTATTGGCTGACTCAGGCACCTTCTGGTCCTTGTTAGTGATAATTAGCAGAAGTGCCTTCACCTGGTAAAAGAAGAGGAAGCAGCTGAATGTGGAAGTGAGGATATGTGCCAACACTGGCCGGGTTTGTATGTCTGTAAATCTGCCACTTTTCCACTCCTCAGATGGCTTCCCAGTTTGGAATGAGGCTAGGTGAGAGACTGCAGGAGTCCTCAGGTAATGGTGAACAGGATATCATTCTGTCCTGGGATCCCTGTACAGAGTGTCAAAGAGATGGTAAAACTAACTTAAGTTGTTAATGTTCACAGTTTTAGTCAGAAACACTGCAGATTGTGGCTGTAACACATTTTGAAACATGGGCCTTTGAAGAAATCAATTTTAAAGTGTGCTTGTATTTTATGTACTTAGTGGTGATTACATGTTACTAAGTTATCGTTTTACTGGTGTGGCCCAACTGTGATCAAAGTGGGACGTATACTGAAAAGTACTTTAACACCTGAACTCTAAAATGAATAAACATGTGAAAAAAAACGGGCAGAAATAAAGATAAAGCCTACACATCATCATTAATCTGTCATTAACTTCACTTTTCTTCTTTTATGTCTGGTGCACTGTGCAGACTCACACATGGATCCAGGCCTCAATGGTTTGAATGAGCTGTCAAGTAGCGCCTCATGGTGGAGAGATGGGGACAGGAACAGTGACCAAGAAGATTCCCTGAGAGTGGGTGACAACATTCAAACATGGTGGTGTGTCAAGCATCTGATAGATGAAAGTTTTGTATTGCAGGAGCACCTGCGAGAGAAGGATGAGCATAATGCACGGCTGCAGGACCTGCTGAGATACGAGCGGGACAAAGTAAGGTGCAAGCATGAGATGAACTGACTGAATGTCAAACTCTTTTCTTCTAAACCATCCTCTCTGGTGCCAGTGCAGCCGTCTGCAGCAGCAGTGTAGGCAGCAGGAGGCAGAGCTGCGACACCGGGAGTTGCACACCAACAGATTGAAGGAGCGCCTGTCACAGCTGACTGACGGACACAGAAAACGGGAAGCAGGTGAGCCTGAACCTGTGTAACCAACAAACCCCATGACCCATTCACTGATGATTCCTGGGATATTTCTCACATCCTGAAACATTGATCGCCTTTCTGTCCAGCCATTGAGGTGCTGAATGCGCCACATAAAATCAGAAGCAAAAGAGAGCAAGTGGTCAGACCTCTCAGGGCCTCTGCAAAGTATGTTTCCTGTTACTTTCATGTGCGTGGTAGCCTCAGGATTACTGCTCAGTCTATATTTGCCTCTCTAAACCTGATGCAGACATGAAGATGAAGCTCTGAGGTTGATGCTGGAGCGCAGAGAAGCGGAGCTCAGGGAGAACATGAAGCTGCGTCACAGCCTCACCTCCTTACTGCATGCACTTAGGGTCGACATGGAGCAGGTCAGGAAATTATCTGCTTTTTTTTTTTTAAACAAATCGCATTTATGAAAGCCATTACCAGTTATGCAACCATGCTGCTTAAGGCAAATCTGTTAAACCATCTTTGTGTAAATGTCAAGACAGAAGCTTGATTTGTATCCATTGAAATCGCATCCAGTAAGAAACAAGGGTTCTATAGCTTCTTCATCCTTACCCAAATTGGGATTTAAATCCCTACCTCAATCTGTCATATTTTTTTTTGTCCTTTATCACTTACCCCACCAGAACAGCAGAAAGCTGCCACTTCTGAGTCTGGTTCTGCAAAGGTTTCTTCCTGCTCAAGGCAGTTTTTCCAGATTTTCTCCCTGTAAAAATGTTTGTGTTAAGACCTTGTTGGACTCTGTGGAGGTTCCTAAAGATGGAGAAGAATCGTTGGATCAAGCTGAAGTGGCACTTGGTGAATACGTGACAGGAGGTGTTGTCCAGAGTTGGAGGCAGGCACAGAAAAAACTCCAAGCTGTTCAGACCGATGGTAAACCTCAACTGTTTAAACAAAGCAGAGCGGTCCAGTGAGTTGAAGTACTTAAGAAGGCTGAAAGTCTGAGGGTTTTTTTTTTTTTTTTTAGAAGCTAATGAATGAAACTTGACCAAGAGGGAAATTGTTTGTGCTCTAAACAAGGCATCTCGTTTAAAACTGAACATGAAGCAAGACCTGTGGCACTCATGCAGTTGAATATCTCATGACTTGCATATTAAATATGGTTCTTCATGGAGGGAAACGATTTTGCATGTTTTAGGTCTATGTTTCAAATGATACCTGAAGGAATGAGCTTCTCAGGCTTTCTGGTGACTTTGTAAGATTGTATATGTCGTGACAATATTAAAAATCTGTCTGAATGCAGGTGCAAGTGGAGGAACCGACCATGAAAAGCTCTTCACGTGTCTTGTAACCGAACTGAAAGAGAGTCAAGAACTGGTCAGATTACAACAGCAGCTGCTTCAGGTAAATCTGTTTTACATTTTTTTTTTTTCTCCTCACTCACTTCACATGTTCTCACATCGATTCCTACTAAACGAATGATCTCTGTGATTTCTTTGTGTAGGACAGCTTCGTTTCTCCTGTTCCCGCTGAACTCGGCGACTCCTATTTTTTAGAAGAGTGGGAACGTCTTCAACTGCGCCGTGCAGAGTTTGAACATCAGAATAGGACTTTTGAAAGGGAGCGACAATCATTCACCGATGCTGCTATTCGATTAGGCAGAGAGGTGAAAACCCCAGTCAGTTTTGACTTTAAGATATACATGCTCTGGTGGCGTGTAATTACAGGCACAGATTAGACGGGTAATTTATCTCTGTGTGCCTAAACAAAGTCAAAACACATTCACAATGCTCTGGTCTTTAAGGGCAAATGTAGACCACCATTTCCAGCATCTAAGATGTTTCATTAGACAGTCATTTTTTAATATTTTATAAAGCTATAATGTCAAACCTTTCTCTTATGGGTGTGGGTCTCATTTGCAACAGTTGGATATAAAATGTTGACATGCTGCAAAACATCCATCTGCTATACATCTTAATACAATCTGAGGTTGTGAGGAACTGGAGCCAATTCCAGCCACTCATGAGAAAAGCCTAGGGTCACGTTGGAAACGTCCCGACTCGATTACAGGTCAAATACAGATAATAGGCCACACTCAGAAGCAGTTTAGTCACAAATGGGCCTCAAAATCTCCTTCAACCCAGAGTCGAACCGGAGACATTCTCACTATTGGGGAACAGTGCTAACCACTACACCTGGCCTGTGCACAAACACCGTCATTGCAGTGATTCCCCACCTGCCTTAAACTTTGATGTAGAAATGGTTCTGTGCCCACAGAGACGTGAGCTTGAACAACAGAAGGCCTTTCTGCTGAAGCAAATGTACCTGAGGGACTCGCCCAGCAGGGACAGGAGGGAGAGATCTACTTTCAGTGAGTGAGCTGCACTTTCAGATCGTCCACTTCAATGTGTGCTGAACCCAACGTTGCCTGAATGTTCAACTCCCAGGTGGTTTGGGGACCAATGGCATGTCTGGCTGCTTCCCTATAACCCCGACGTCAAGCATCGCTGTCTCTGAGTCTGGATCACCCCAGGCTGGATTCAGAGTCCGAACCCCAAGTACTCCTGAGCTCTTCTCGGCACTCGGTCTCCGCTACGACTGCAGCTGAGTGGAGCTTGTACATTCACTTCCCATTAGTCAGAAGTCTCACTGAAGTCTTTGTATGACAAATATGAAAGTTTTTAAGGTGGCTTCACTATTAAATCTGTTTGTAACCAGTCTTTAAATGTACATTAGACTTGGTATTCCAATGTGCTCTCTCTGTCATTGTTTACCCTTTTGTGTAGTTAAAAAGCCAACAATACACCTTCGACACCATATTTTCAACTGTTTTGATCACAGCTGTCTCTAACAAATGTTGTCCTCTCAGATCCAGAGGGGTCCCTCACCACTCAGACAACTGAATAAATGGGATGGTGCTGACTCAACATGTAAACCAGTCATTTCAACAGTACCAGTTATAATGCCTGTTTATAATTTTAAATGACTAATAAAGGTTTATTTTTCTCTATGCGGATGCTGTTTGCTTGCCTGACTGTTTAGCTACAACATTAAACTGTTAAAAGAAGTGATAGCTGAATGCCCTGAAAGTGCATGATCTTGGGTAAAGGTTATCTATGACCAGTGGCTTGTCCTTGACTAGTCCAACTGAGGAGACCACATGTGCTCAAGTTGTGTAGTGGCAATGTCTGCTGCCAAGATGATCAAAGAATGAAGTTGCACCATTAGGACAATGGGTTTATGGAATTGTGTCGCTGTGGGTAGCAATCTTTAAAATCTTAGGTGCTGCAATTCACGTTGTTATTCACACAAGACATTTCTGATGGCAGTGTCCTTTCAGCAAGAATTGCACATTGACACTTTAAGATCTTAAGGTTTTATAGATATAAATTCATTGGTTAACTTTACAAATTGAAATATTCATTCTAAATGGTCAGATTTGGCCTTTGTGGCTCACTGACAGTTTCTAATGCTTCCAACACACTTGCTTTGCATCTAAAGCCACGTTAAAAACATCACCTATAAACATTGCCTCGCTGATTTTAAATTAATGCAACGCAAAAGACATCCTGACAAATTCAACTGTAAATATGGTTTTTGTGTGAAGAGTTCTGATTGGTGGAGACTGAAACCTGCACGCGTTGTGCACGTGATTGGCTGCTGTGCTAGCGCCTCTGATGACCACTTGTGGCTAATTACCAATCTACAACTTAAAAGTGAGCGCCCTTCGTTGGTTTGTGTCGCTCCGGAGCCGAACAACTGCCCCATGAGGAAGGCGAACCGGGGAAACATCGACTCGGACAAACCAAGAATGACCGGACTAGTTTGTGAACTTTTTAACCCCCTGCCATGCTTCATGGAGTCCGAAAGCAGACGCTTCCAGCCGTGGAAGGATTACATGGGCTTGTGTGACACAATCAAGGCAATCCAGACCCGGGGCAGTCCCACGGAGACTTCGCTGCAGGGGTTCAACCCTGCGCATTGTGAGCCTGGAGGACTTTGCAGGGCTCTGATGTCTCTGCACGTCGGCAGGGAAGAAGACGACGCACGTTACCTCGACGGTGCGCAAAACGCCCCAGGTGAGACAAACCCGCGTGACCCCTCGATTCGTCAGCGCTCACCTGCTGGCTTCTCCACACCCGGGAAATCATTCGACGCAGGTGTTCCGAAAGCAGCGAGGTCGACGGCTTCGTCTAAACCGGCCGGCGGTCCGCGGGGCCCCAAAGAGCGCAAGAAGAGCCGGGAGCAGCCGAGCTTACCGGGCTCTCCCGAGTACATGTTCTGCAGCTTCTGCAAGCACAACGGCGAGTCCGAGCTGGTGTACGGGTCCCACTGGCTGAAGACTCCGACAGGACAGGTCATCTGCCCCTACCTGCAGCAGTACGTGTGTCCCCTGTGCGGAGCCACGGGGGACCGGGCGCACACCAAGCGCTTCTGCCCCAAAGTGGACCGTGCGTACAGCTCCGTTTACGCAAAGGCCCGACGCTGAACAGCCAGGCCTGATTCAACAGATTTTTCTTTTTTCTTTCTTTGCATGGTGTGGTTTTGTTAATTCGTGCTTGGGTTTGTTGTGTGATTTGCTTTGCTGTGCTCATTAGGATGACTTAGATCATTTTAAATGCGTCCGCCTGGGGGTTTGTGTTTGTTAAGTGAGCGACTTTCCAAAACGACTGCCAGCTATTATGTTTGGGAGGAAAGAAAGAAAAAAAGTTGTTTTCGAAGTAATGTTTATTTCTACATGTTTTTAAAACGTGGCCGACTGATATCCAGTTACACATCTCCTGTCTATGCATTGAAGGTCGACACACCATCAAACCTTTTACTAAAAAAAAAAAACCCATCAATAACACGTGAACATCATGTGACCATGTTGCTATTTAACCTTTTTTATGTGTGACTTGTTCTGTTGTGTGAAACTAAATATGTTAATGCATGCTATTTTATTTTTGAATAATTTATAAATGTCTAATTTGCATCTAATCTTGAGTTTGTCATTTGTCATCACCTCATTTCCCTTGTTTCTTTCCACAACATTGGTTGAATCATGAATAACAGGCAATTCTTAACATGTCAACCGTGGAATGAAAAAAAATCAATCCAGCTTCTTTTTGGGAAAACCAAGGTCACACAGTCAAAACAGTGAACATTTCAGCTGTCAATAAGGAACATTGTGCTAGAACATTCTTAACAGTTCCTCTTTTATCAACAAAACTTTCAGGAAAAAAAGATGGAACTTTAACGCAAGAAATTTCTTGAACTTTTTCCTCTCCGGTGCAAAACGTCCAGCTCTCGATGGGCGGCCATAACTTTTTGACTGTAAGAAGAAAGAAGGAAGTTTTGTGAAAAGCTGTTGGATGTCGGGTTCAAGGCAAAAGACAGACACAGAAAAACGAGGGAGGTGATGAGATTATCACAAGAATACAATTGATATTATTCCTATCCTCTATCTCCAATTTAATGTCTTCTTTGCTAAATTCTTTTAAATTTGAACCTTTTGGAAGAATTTTTTTTACTTGCTAGTATTCCCACAAATCCTTAATTTATTCAGCTGTGACAATTGTTGAAACAAGGGATTAATTTTGTGTTTTGCCTGCAAATGTAATCTCACGTTACATCAACATGTTTGGATGTTTAGTTCTCTCTCAGCACATCAAAGCTTTGAAAGCTTCAGGACTTGACCAGACATGATGCTGCAGCAGTGAAGAGGTGTGAAAATGACAAGCTGCCCAAGAGCAGAGAAGGTCAGGGGCATATTCCAGAAAGGAACTTCAACAATCTCTTGTGTTTCTTCCTGATCTCTGAGTTGATTTACTTTGATGGGGAAATTCTGAGTTTCCTGTTCCAGAACAGCTGATCTGAATTCGTTCAATCAACTTTCAATGTGTAAACCTTGAGTTGCGCTCGTGAACAACCAGAATAACAAGCCATCATCAATGGAGCCCCAATACCACGAGTCACTATGACAACAGACTAAAAACCCAGTCATTTTGCCGTAAAAATCCCAGCGCTGCCGAAGTGGAGGAGAGATGACGGGCGAAAGGCAAATTGGAAGCAGCTAAAAATGAAATGTAAAACCATAATTCAGAATGAAAAGGACATATGTGCTATAATTGCACCTCACTTTGATTTTAATTTCAGTATTTAAATTGACTTTGCTTTTAAACAAAAAATATTAATTCAGTAGCTCCTTCAAGTAGTAATTGAAACCCTAACAAAATGTTGCATGAACTTGTCGTCTCTGTTACTATGCCACTGAGTAGATTGACACCATGCTCACACATTTAATAAAATACTAAAATTACTACACAAACACGCACATTACTCCTCCACACACCCAAAAGATGAATTAATAAATAAAATAAAAACTGTTGGTTCAGTGCAAGGGTGACTTTTCTAACCAATCCCCACACTGTTGCTTTACCAATATTATAAAGAAAACTACCATTTCGCAAAAAAAAAAAAAAAAAAACTGCTGTGCATAAAATGTGCTCTGATGTGAGGCATGGGGCAATTTGGGAAGGAATCCCCCCATGGAATACTCTCTCATGATGAAAGTAATGTCAAATTATTTCTGGGAGCTTCAGGTGGGAGGAGCCAGTAGAAACTCAGTGTTTCCTCGACAGAACCTGCCAGTGAGCAGTCCGTTACTAAGGTGACTGACCCCGAGCTTAGTTCAGCTCTTTTTGGAACTGATAACTCAGTTTCCCTTATTTCAGGGTTAACAT
>OMNM01033322.1:0-11494 GCA_900302745.1 Parablennius parvicornis
ACCTTGGCGTCGGGCTTGGCGCGAGGCGGCAGGAGGAAGCCCACGCTCCCGGCGATCAGCATGTGCCAGATGCTGTGAATGTAAAAGTAGTTCTCCTCCGTCTCCACGAAGGCGTAGAGCGCCACGGCTGACGTGGCGATCATGGTGCCCGGGAAGAGGAAGAACACCCAGCGCTTCCAGGTGGGCGGGTAGCAACGGCGGCGGCGGATGGTGCGCACCGTCTGACGGACCAACAGATATAGAAAACAATGTTTTTCCATGCGTCTTCATAGACGTATTCTTTTGAAAAAAAAAAAAAACCCTAACTGTAAGCTAAGAGTTTGAAGGTATTTCACACTTGATGTGATGGTGCTTTGTGCCACACCAACATCAGTGCTGACCACGTCGGTCGTGATTGTTCATTTTTACTCAATTTATATCCCTTTAAAAATTACAGTGACATGCAAGGTTTTGTTTCTCCTACACTTTGCTCTAATAAAACACATTTACAGTTGCAGATGTTACAGTTGTATTATGTACTCTCCTACCGAGCAGGATTTCCCCCCTGAAATAAATATAGTTGGACTTAATTGATTTATCTAAACTTTTCCAAACTTGTTCATCAAGAAAGCCAAATGTCACAAACTGAGGTCACAAATAGTTTGTTTCCATTTCATAGGAACAGTCTGGGGCCTGGTTTTCATGGTCTTAAGTGTAAAATTGAAAGATTGCTTCCATCACTAATATAATGGTGAAAAGAGTCAGTGGCCAGAGGCCAGTGGATGGTTTCAAAGGGTTTTCCTTATTTCACAGGTTTAACATGACCAGTCTGCTATCTGTCGCTTTTCACAAGACCTTGTCTACGATAAAATCCTGCTGCATTGCAGGGTTTGGGATTTTGCTTCAACATTTTATTGTAGTTTCTTACTACGTGCTGCAATTCTGGATAACTGCGTTGTGAAAGGCAGAGTTGCTAATAAGAGTAGCAAGCACCAGGCGGCAGGAAAAGTGAGTTCAGGAGTGCATACAGAGGCTGTACATATATTTTTTTTCTTTCTATCTGTGACAGCTTACACATCTGCAGACATTCACACGTTGCGATCCTCTGACAGGTCCTGATCTATTTCTGTCTTGATGATGGGCTTACGTAAATAATTAATTTAGGGCAGCCTCAGGTGTAAAGGCTCTCCGCACAGCTTTAACAACAATATAGATTTTGTTGCAACTATTTAGCAACACTACTTCAGCCAATGATAGTTTCAGCTAAACTGTAAAATGTAGCAAAAAGACTTAAATTTGAGTTCTGAGACATTGGACACATTAAGGAATGGGCATAAAACAATAAGAAGAAAATGTAGCATCATTATCTTCTCATCCTGTGCAGATAAACATTCATAGTAACTTTGGTTTCCTGCTCTTAAGATGTTGTCTGTTTACTAGTCTTGTTGACCAGCCACAACATTACGACCACCTGCCTAATATTGTGTACGTCTCATTTTTTCTTCACTGTGTTTTCTGGCACACGTCGGTCAGACTTTAGTCAACTCTTGCTGGAATTTGACTTTCAATAGTGTGTCTGTTGGACTGGAACACAAAGACCAGCCTTTACTTCCCATGTAGATCAGTGATCCTGTTGCACATTCACCATTTTTCTTTCTTTGTGCTACGTTTAGCCTTGAAGATATGGAAAACACTCCGCATGAGCTGTAGATTGAAGATGCTCTGACTCAGCCTTTCAGCTATAACACTCTGACCCCTTCTCAAACAGACTCAAACCCTCTTTTCTTCTACTACCACAGCTTTGAGGACAAAATGTTTACTTGCTGCCTAAAGTCTCCCACATTGATAATCCGTCCACCTGTCAGTGGTCATAATGTTAAATGTTAAAGCGGCACAAAAGCCTTCAGCAGACCACCATCTGAAGGAGACAGGGTTTTTCTTTTTTTTTACACTTCAGCACTTTGCACTAAAGATTCTGCACTTTATAATCTGTATGAATTGATCTCCAAGGCCACATATTTCAAAGCTCTTACTGCTTTAATTTAATGAACACTTTTTTTTTTCTTTTTTTTTATGGAGAACAATATTTGGTTTGAGCGCTCACACAAGGGCGAGCCTTTCAAAAATAGACACGGATGGGTTTTCATTGAGGAACCAGCAGGCACCTCATTTTTATTGGAGGAACACGGTGATGGTGTTCTTCATAAATCTCCACTGGTTTTACTGTCTGGTCTTTGTCTTCACATCTTCACGCTGCAGTAAAAGTCCATCACACTAATCATACTTAGCTGATAGACTGGTGATTGGCCGCTGACTGCTTTGTCTGTCTCCTTATTTATGCTCATGTTCCTCTTGGCAGTAACAAGCTATGATGTCTCTGTTTGTTTAATCCAGGGAATGTGCTCATTCTTTCTGTAAGTATCCCCAGAATGGCTGCGAGTGCGGCACAAAGAGAACTAAGCGTTACGTTTCATTTCATTCCGTCACTATTTTCACCGCTTCATAAACACTGATTGCTTGCATTATACTTCTTCTCTTCAGTCACAGACTTCCTGCTCCACTGAGGGAAATATAAGCCGTTGGAGAATGACAAAAATAATTACATGTATTCGAGCAGTAAATGGCTTTGATGAAATTATTTAGCGGTGTGCGTTTTTAGATTAAAAACTAACCTTTTATGTGAAGCCAAGTAAAGATAAACATGAAATGTGGGTTTTCTGTGTCACTTCCTTTTGTGCTGCATTTTTTTTTTTTTTTTTATTGTTTTGTTTGGTTAAGGCAAACAATGGCAGAGATAGACAGGCTTTTCATGCGTGAATCAGGGCCCCTCGTTTAGCTTGCAGAGATACGTACGTGTGGCATTGACAGATTTGAACTTCTCCCCTTCCTCTTACTGCTAATGACACCCCTGCACGGCAGCAGACGCTCTGTGCCCTCCGCTTGACTGATCTAATTCGGTTGTGTCTGGGAACATTCAGAATGCCAAGCTTTGCAGAAACATGACAAGCTGAAATGAAAAGGCTCTTGTAGGAAATTTGCGGCTCTCGAACCCAGCGGCGCAGCGCCGAGGAATGAATGTCGAAATGCAGACAAACGCTACCGAGCTGGCGATGAATTATGGAGTGTCAAGCAATCAAAGCGTGAGCCTAGGTTTACCTTTAAAAACTGCCGCATAAGCATGGGGTTTAAGGGATTTCATATGAGAGAAACTCGCAGTGCACAGTTTATTCCTGTGGCTAACGAGCATGCGAACCTCATAAAAAGATCAGACATTATCTCTCTGTGTTCCCATTTATCACACTTTATTACAATAATGAAACCCAGGATCAGTTGTAACTGAACTCCCAGAAGGAAAAGGTTGGACTCCAGCGCTCTCAATATGCTCAGTTTTGACGTGTGAAAATCTCTGTGACCCTTTGAGCTACGTTCAGTTGGAGGGACATTCTGTTGCACTTTTATTTTTTTAATTAGCATTTTGTATATTATAGTGCTTAAAACCATGGCTGATAGACACACACATGCATGTATGCACATACACAATCAAAAAGTGTTTGGAAGAAGTCTTTTTCTTTTTAAGTGAAATATTTGAAAATATATACTATTATGGGACCTCTCGCCCTAGAACCTGTTAGAACCAACACTGTCGGTGGCAGACACATAAGATCTACTTGTTCTAAATTTCAAAGGCTTGAATTATGTTGAAGATATTGAAATGCATCAACAAAAATGTCACAGTTGTCTCCAGTTTCCCCGAAATCGGATCATAATGTCGTCAAAGGGCACATGTCAACAAGCCAGTGTTGATTTTCAAATCCGTTACAGCCAAAACAAAATCAACCAAATAGGAAAAAGCCAGAAGGTTTATTGAAATCTCCTTGAGCTGTGTGCATTAAATTTATGGCATTGTTGGTAATCAGGGAAGAAAAGCTTTTTTGGCTGTGGTAAAATATACTTATTCCCTATGTTTTTGTGCTGAAGCTGAAGGGTTTACATGGTGGAATTAAACAGCACTTCATACCCAGCACTATTTCTGCAGGATCCTCCGGCTCACAGAAAGATAACTCTCAGAGCTAAAACTCCCACACTTTATTCAACGCAAAGCTTTCTCCAAGGAAACCACAAACCTTGTTTTCAAACTCATGTCAGAGGTTCTGTGTTAAAGGCTTTTTTTCCCAACAACCTTGCCTGAAAGACTATTATTTTTTATCTTCTCAGTTCAGGGAGCACATTATGACTCGAAGAAGAGTCAGTGAAAGTACAAGCTGAGTTATAATGGAACTACAACCCATGACTAATACCCCCAGGCTGCAAAAACTTTTAAAGCCCCTTTCTGTGTTAATGTAAAATGGCTTCATTGGTCAGAAAACCACAATTTCATTCCACACATGTGCTGTGGACCCTCTGTTTGAGTGACAGATTAAACGTTGGGAATCTTATTAGCGTGAGGAATGACAGAAGACCAGTTCAGTCACATTACATTCGTATGTTTGAACAAGCTCCTCCATGAATGTTAAACACCCATTTGCCCAAAAATCATTCATTTTCTTATCTTTTGTGAAACAGCCCGAGTTTTCGAGAGAAAAAACTGAAATATCCCACCTGGAAAACAAAAGTCAAACTGTTTCAAATCTGGTGGATTTTTTAAATTTTCCTATATCCATTAGCTGTTTGTTTAATATCCTTAATTATCGTGAAATTTTATTTTTTCAATTATTTGTTTATATATTTATTTATTCAACCTCAGAGTCTGCTCTTAAGTGCAGATACAACATGTCAGTTTCACTCCCAAGATCAATTAACATTTGCTTCCAATTGTGTCAGACCATATGTGAAGCTATATTTCTGTTTTGGACTGCTCTCCTGCAGTGTTGTAAATATGTATGTTTCTCTTACCCAGGCCACGGCCATGATGCCCAGAGCAAACAGGCTGGGTCCCAGCAGGTTCCACAGACCGTGACGGTCCAGCTGCAGAGCCATGGACAGAGACATCGCCCCGAGCAGGTACAGCACCTTGACAAAAAACAAATGAATCAATGAGTGGCCTCCATAAACACGGACACTACTGCCGCGTCCCTCAGTAAATACTGGGACTGTTTTTGTGTGGTCAAGCAACAACAACTCCTCAAGGTTTGTTGAGGTTAACACACGGACCGTTATCTTTTTTTCCTTGCGCAGGTTTGATGTTTTGATGGAGAGACCCCGCAGCAAAAAAAGTCCGTAAAGAGTTAAAGTTAGTTATTTTTTTTTTGTGAAATTGAAAAACACATAACACCTTACAAAAGAGCTGTTTTTTTGGGGTTTTTTTTTAATCCCCTCTGTAATTGTTGGCTTTTGCTCGGCACCCTATAAATATGAGCATAAAAAGGATTGTGCAATCTGTTGCTGGCAGTGTGCTTTTTGTTCGTCTGTAAAGTTTCAGTTTTCTCCGTTTGAAGATTTTCTATCTTCTGGAGGAACATACAAAAAGAGTCAGGATAATGTGTTTTACATTAGTCTGTTTATCCTACTCGACACAAAATTCTAGTGACATAAACATGAAATGTTATGAGGAAAGACACAAGCAGTTTGACGCACCAGTTAGAAAACAGTCAGTACAGAAAGCGAATGTTTTAATTGTGTAAACAAGAAATGAAACAAAGTACTTGTAATCAAGAGTTTGTAATTGAAAATGTAAGTGTGATGAAAATAAATCAGTAAATCAGGTGGTCTGGCCATGCCTTTTCCCAGCAAACCTTTATTCTTTTAACTTCTTTAGCAGAAGGAATCTCGACATAAGCAGATCAATGGAGGGTGAAACTAATAACTGTTTTTTTTTTTCAACCACATTACTCGAGCATTTATCATGAATGAGGTGAAGGCATTCATCCTCCCACACTTTGAAAATCTCTGTTGTAGACACACTACACAGCGCTAACCCTCTGTATGAGCGAGCGCCACAACATAACAATACTCAGTTCCAACAATAAAGCTTTATACTATAAATAATACCATTTATATATTTTTGCCGTGCTCACAACTGGACGTAAAGCCACAGGATATAAAGGAGACAAAGCGAGAGAGAGAAAAAAATCAATAAGCTCTGCTACACATGCTTTGGGAGAACTTAAGACTGTCCAAGAAGCCTGTGGTGTGCATTCTTCTGTCTGGTGGGCAACGCAAAGTAGAAATTGGGCATTTTTGAGTTGGGAAGCGATGACCCGCCTGTAGGAGAATTGGACTAATTGGCACAAGCCAAGGAGGAAAGGAGCAGCGTGGTTGCAGCCCGAGGACGCGGTGCAGCCTCAGTCATCAGTCATTCTGCGCGGTTGAATCACACGGCGGCACCTAAACATGAACGCAACTGTATGCAAGGCATGAATGCACTGACACTCTCAGGGAGGGGTTTCGCTGTAATGAATCATTACATGTCACTGTGACAGACGAGCTTGGAGGAATTGTGGGAGGAAGTCTATTTTTATCTGCCACATATATTTTCACGCCTCCCAATATGCAGCAATAAGCCCCCGTGCTTCATTCTGTGTGGATTATAACCTGCCTATTGATGATGACACTGAGCAGTCCTACAAGGGCTGAATAAACATGCCTGAAGTTACGATCATTTCAACCACTTTAAAACATATAATACAGTCAACAACAGAAAATAGTAATTTAAAAACACAAAATGCTGTTCCAGCATGAGATCCTTTATCATGTTGCAAGGTCAGACTCACATGAGTAAATGATAGGTGGTCACATGATGGTATTGTGGGTTGCAAACTGTTAGAGAAGGGTAGTTGGACAAGAAGATAGATTAATTACTGATAATTACCTATTGCATTTATTTTTGCATGCAGGTCCTGCGTCAAAAAGGGACCAACTCAGTCTGTTGCAATGCAGCAAGGCTTCCTTTATGGGTTTGAATGAGAAGGTTGTGTATTCTCAACCAAAATAGATCAAGCTGAATCTCCCAAAAAAAAGCACCAGCATGCATTAGCTAGAAAATAACAGCAATGACAATAAAACCTGTGTAACTAGTGTACATTATAACGAGCTCAGTTGGAATGGGTTGTCTTCTAATCCCATCCCACTCTGTCAATATCTCTGTGTGTGAATGGGTTGATGTGATTTGTAACTGTTAAAGCAGTGAAACTTTGTATGAGTACATTTTCCTTTTGAATCAAGAAGCCAGCAGCTCTCACAGGTGAGTTATTGCAGAGAGGCGTGTGGCGGTACTTTGCTGTTTTAATTATTTCCTTGAAGTAATCTCCTGTCATTGTTTCCTAATATACCCTGCAGTAAAGAGAGGTGAAGGTAAATCCCAGTTGCTTTCTGCATAAATGTCTCACTTCAAAGAATCATGAGCCTCAATAACACCTCCAAACCATTGTCTTGGGTGAGATTTCTTTTTTAGCATATAAGTAGACAGAATTCCGCCAACCTATAACCCACAGGCACTAACCTTTTTTTTTGTTTTGTTTTAATTAAAATAACATAGTTTTTAATATTTTTAGACAGTTTTATTCTTATATTTAATGCATTATACACAATTCGAGTATGGATTTCTGCTTTTTTAAAACACCTTATGCTCATCTGCTCAATTCAAGACCTCAGAGGTTCATGTGTTACTGTAGTGGGAACAACGAGGGGTCCAGTGCGACTCTTCCATGGGGCCTCTAGGAATTTCAATAGGGGTTCAGAGACTTTTACTGTTCTGAGGTAATCAAAATCCCATTTTTACATGAAACAAAACAAAACCATAATAAGACAGGTATTAAGAATAAGACACTTTCTATAATCTGGAGCACATCTAGAAAACTTCCCATTATTTTAATATGGAAAGCTCCCTATAGCATCTAAAATACCTGCAAATAACACAATATTTTTTGCCATTTTAAATGTAATACAGTCAAAAAAGTTATGATGTGCCAGTGAAGTAGTAAAAAAGTATAATTGAGAAAGAGTGCTGCATAGTACAAATTCTCAATGAGTGAATAGGACCCATTTTCGATGAACAAACTGCAAAAATATAGCAAAAAAATCTTTAATCCCCAAGAAATCCTGTCATAGTTGTATTTTTTTAAATCATTGGCTTCATGTTTTTTCTCTGCATTTTCTCTTCCATGTGTTTATGTTATACATTTGTGATACACAATCTGTATTTTCAGTAATAATACAAAATGGCCACACTGTATTATAGGAGGGGAAATTAAATGATATTTACCGATACTTGTAGAATGTATCAACTTGTTATTTTGGAGCAAATATTGTTACGTTATTGATTCAAAAATCTTATTATGTTATTGGCTCTATCATATTATTGGACATTAACCAATAACCAACACAAATGTTGGTGAGAGTATTAGCGGTTGCTAGCATTTGGCTTCATAAATGTTTTGGCATATTCAAGATTGGACAGTTTGTCCAAAGCTTTTCAAGGAGGGAGTCTGGAAGAGTTTCAGGAAGGAAAGATTAGCAACTACTGTCCCATTGTACTAAAACTCCCAAATCATTGAGAACTTTACAAAACTGTCGAAAACCTGCCAAAAGCTGAAAACATTTCATGAAAAACACAATTGTCCTTTCAACTGATTTATATGATTCAGATACGATAACCTTCAGCAAGTTGAGACTAATAAATCTCCTCAAGTTCTTAAATTTTGTGAACTATCACAAAGTCCTTGGAGCATATTGTGCTGACCTATCTGTGAGCTTTCAAGGGCCAAAAGTCACAAGCTCAAACAATATCAAATACTTCTGGGTGTCTCTGCCTCTCCTGTTGTGGGCCAAGCACGTTAAAAAACAGACACACACCTAAACAAACAACACAATACATACATACAGTGTGTCTCTACAGAAACACACACAGCTCCACTTGCCAGTCCAGACATGTGCGATTTGATTAGCGACCGCGTACCGCAGTGCTAAGCAAAAATGAAAACTCTAGAGGACAGCAGATGTTCGTATACGCTCCCCCACCTCCTCCTCCTGCTACTCCACCTCCCCTCTCTCTGTCTCATTTATGGACACGGACACACACACACACACACACTTTTCTTGAGACTGCTCCATCTTGGTTTGCAGCCAGGGAGTGACCCAGGGAGAAGGTGCACCTGTTAGTGTTTACCGTTACCCACCACAATATGTCCACAACCACAGAATTCAGCGTCTCATGCTGCTGATTATAACATGTTGATCTTTTAATTTAGGACTAAAAAATGGAGGCATATGTGGTGCTCATTTATAGCTTTCCTGCTTGGCTCCACCGCTTGCCAGTCCTCTAATATCTAATGTCTCTCTGCTTCTGGGCTTTTCACAAGTTGTCTCTCACGACACTAATATTGGAGCTCTCAGTTTCAATGTGCTGCCAGACTGCACGGCGGCAGATATGCAAGGACGCCCAGTTCCAGATGTCTGAACTGGCTGCCCACATCGCAAAAAAAGTGACAAGTAAATCAAACAGGTCGAGGTGCTCTCCTGAACGGCCGCTTGTCCGTTTAGCACTGTAACTCAGACAATCAGCACATTCGTGGGTGAAGTCGGAGGTGGTGACCTCTGCGGCGCTCTGAAGAAGCTGAGCTGATGTGCCGCTTGTTAGCTCGCAGCTTAGGGCAAGAAGAAATGCTGGACTGCAGCGAAAGCAATTTAGGAGGTGACAGGTACGAGCAGCTGACGATAAAACAATGGGAGGTAGTGAAGATGCTGTGATCAGTGTCAGCACGACAAAGTCGTGTAGGAACCCGATTCCACTAAAGGTGAATCACTAAATGTAATTTGTATTACAACAGAATGTGATAATGTAATTACTTGAAAGTGGTTCAGTGATGTAAATCAGTATTTCACTGTGTGAACAAGAAACAATGTGTACGAATGTTTATCGATCTGGCAAGGAGTGACACTTTTCTTTTTGAGGAGTGCAAACATACCTGTTTTATGATGGACTTTAGCCGAGCCATAGCGATGACGGTGACCCACACTGACATTAGTGACCCGAGGAAGTCACAAAACTGGAGCACATCGTATTCCATGATGCAGAAAACCACAATACCCGGCTGGTCACAGGCATGGTAGAACTGTGTGGGGAGACGGGGAGGAAAGCAGATAAAACATTGTGTTAGTACAAATCAGAACAGATGGATGTGCACTCGTCTTTTTCTTTGTTATCCAACAGCTAAGCTATTAGGCACACCACTGTGTGATGAGTGGTATGTGTTTTCTTTGTTATGTTGCATATTGCTCAACTGAGCCTGAGACTATTTGCTTGGTGAATACAATGGGAACAATCATCCCCAATAAAGGGATCTATTTCTCACATCCCAAAAAGTGTGTGCTGACCGTTTCTTTACAAACTTGTGTCTGGGAAAATAACTAGAAAAAGGATAAAAAAAAAACTCTGGAGTATATTTAACAAGAATAAAAGAACACTGACGAGAGATTATGTGCATGAAACTCCAAGGACTAGCAATCATTCTTTCTGGGTTTTTAGACTTTTTTTTTTTTAACTAAATGACACAAAGATAACTCAACAAATGCAAAAAGAGAGAAAGGACAATCACTTAAATTTTTTTAAAAAAAGGCTCAACATAGACTTTATTAAGCTTACTGTAAAAATGTCTGTGAGCAGAAATCCATACTGAACATTCATAAAAAGGAGTAGCTCGTCTGCATACAGTGAGATCTTTCATATTCTGTGCCAACAATTTTAGCCATCTGGGATTATTTTAAACTCTTTCTACCACATTTCTATCTTTAAGCTGGTTTACACTTGATTGTCTGCAGTCTTCTTTACCCTCATCTTTGCACTTTACAGCTTACAAAAGCCAATCAGCTAGGTTCCTATAAAAGTGTCAGAAATCTGTCTTTCACTTATTGCATACTCCTCCATGCTCAGATGTGTTCGTAAACACAATCAAAGGATGTCAGTCAATGAAGAAAACTGACTTTATCTTTTTCACATTGCATTATGATGAACAACACTCACAGATGAAGCAGTTTTGCAATCTCTGAATTAGTGCTGGTATAAGCTCCAGTAATGACTCACAGTGGAGAAAAACATGGTGAAGATGTAGACCGAGGCCTCCAGGAGGTAGTGGCTTCGAATGGCGATGGCAACGGGTGGGACAAACATCAGGTTGCTGAGGCAGAGTAGCAGGGTGGAGAGCAGCTGGAAACTGTAGGAGTAGGCCTCCGAGTTGTCTGTGCATCCCCAGCCTTCCCAACCTTTCACACAAACATAACATACACGCAGCATAAGTAACAGAGAAATAGATCCAACAGAACCTTTGTGTTGATGGGCTTCATAGATTGTTTAAAAGAAAAAAGAAAAAAAAGTGAAAATGACTGCTGTCGTTCATAAACCCTGAATGAACTTCAGGGAAGACTTTTGAAATATTCCAATTGATGAGTGAGGAGAAACTCTTTTACAGATGAAACCATCCTTTGAATTTACTGTATCTCTCACAATGCATAAAATATTCATCTCCTGACAAGATGAATGCTTCATCAGCCAGCTCTTACCAGCACACATTTCTCTTAAAAA